>JADRCD010209247.1:0-31999 GCA_019843815.1 Montemys delectorum | reverse complement strand
GTCAGCAGACACACACCACAGCATCTCATTCACTTCACTTGCCCTCACAGACCCTATTTCAGAATTTCCCTGTCTTTAGTCTTAAGCTATGGCATTTTGTGACATAATATGGAAGGCGTGCACTTGCTTTTAAATACTAAATTATTTTTCTCCTTAAGGGACAACTATTATTTTAAAGAGAAATTATCTAAACAAAGGCCATTTATACTAAACCCAGCAAACGTTTATTACCTTATGAGAAAGAAGTTTCCCATCCCCTAGGGGTTTTCCAGTTGACGCCTCAAAGAGGAAGATTACTAGAAAAAACAAACAACAGCAGAGCACTGATGAGTTACATTAGAACCATTGTTGGTAAATGCCAATGGAGCTATCGACATTCTTAGGAGGTATTACTTAACTTCATGGACCACAGAACCTCTACCAGAAAACCAACATCAAATTTCTAATTACTAATGAGGTCACACTTTTTTTTTATAAAAATACTATAACTAATTTTTTTCCCCTGTTACTAATGGTTAAGGAAAAGGTCCATAGGTTCCTCAATGGCAAATCTAATATGGATGCAAAGTTAAATTCTGGGTATCTCTAGTTTAGCTTTCTGTAACAATCATTTTCACAAAAGAAAATATGCATTAAAAACCCACTTCTATGATGTCAGACAATATACAACATGTTGTTTCTATTATACGCTCATGTGCTAAAATAAATAACTTATCCTGGGTCCTGGGATGGGAGCTTCAAAACCCCTTACCACTTTTGGACTAATGGGAGACTTTTGCCATGTTAGTGAGAACATCAGGTTCATTGGTATTTTCTTTACTACAGACCAGGGCTAGTCAGATAAACCGAGCAGTAGCCAATAGGATGGAGCTTTTAGGTCTCTGACTTCTGTGGGTAAGAAGGGTTCCAGAGACTGAGTTCAAACGAGCAGCCAATGATTTACCTACCATACCATGTAATAAACCCTCAAAGCTCAGCTAAAAGAATAAGCAGCTGACTCATAGGATAGCAATCTCATCGCATGCCCTCAACTTTGTGGGGTGTAAGAATTCTGAATATTCAGAGTTTGAACAAAATTGCAGTATACAATGTTTGGGAGGAGATGGATTATCAATAATTCAGATTCTCCATAAATCATTACTATGTTATTACAAATTGATGGCCTTGTAAAATAGTCAATTCACACCTTTAGAGTACCCGCTGGCTTGCCTCAGAACAATTGAGAGGCCATAAGCAACCTTTATTTTTTACAGACACTTGCTTTGGGAGCTTACCTAGTTCTCAGTCCAAAAACTTCCTTAACTCTTGAAGAAAGGTTCCAGAACTGTGCCTTCCATATTTCTAGTGAACCCTTAATTTTTAGAATTAACTTAGAGAAAAAAAGGAGAGCAGCTATTATAGTTTGGATCATAACTGTCTTCACAAAGCAACACATTAGAGTTTGGTTGCAGCCTGCCATGCCAGAGAGGAGGAGCTGGAATGTAATGTAGGAAGTCGGGAATTGTGGGTGTGCCTCTGGAGGGAGAGGGGGACCCTTGCTGTTCTCCTTCTCAGCTCCCAGACACCACAAGATGAGCAGCTCCGCCCTACTATGTGTTCCTCCCATAATGTTCTGACTTGCCTCATGTGACCACGGACTGAAACCTGATTCTGTGAATACAAACTAACTTTTCTATCTTGTAACTGCTTCTCTCAGGTAGAGAAAGCTAACTCATGGATAAAGAAGATGACATTTATAAAATATTTACTGTCTATCAGGTGACTATTTTAGAATTATTTCTTGGGTAGTTTTCTTTTTGGAAACTGTTATCAATGATTTACTTTCCTAAATGAAAATAATTCCTAAGAGAATTAGCTCCCATGATGAACTCTGGAAGACATTCAACATTAAATAACTTCCCTAGGGAACTACGAGTTACTTTTAAGACAGGGCATTTTGCCAGATGGTGGTGGCGCACGCCTTTGATCCCAGCACTTGGGAGGCAGAGGCAGGCGGATTTCTGAGTTCGAGGCCAGCTTGGTCTACAGAGTGAGTTCCAGGACAGCCAGGACTATACAGAGAAACCCTGTCTCAAAAAACAAAAACAAACAAACAAAAAAGGGCATTTTATAGAGCTGACAAGTCTATAGGAGGAAACTGCAATGTTTTACTATTCCAAACTACTGTACTACTGTATCAGTTAGGATGGCTTTTTAAAAGCCACAACAAACAAACAAATAAAATGTCAATGAATGTGGGAAAAATGGAAATTAGAATATTTACTCACTGCTTGCTGTTAGTAATAATGCAAAATGGTGTTGCTACCACAGAAAACAGCACAAAGGAACATCAAAAAGCTGTAAATGGAACTTCAAGTGATCTAGAACGCCACCCCCTTAGGGGAAGCACTGGCCTCAGATCTCATGTCAGCAGGCTCATAGGCATTGCGTCAGTACTTGCAACAGCCAAAATGTGGACATGGTCAGTCTGATCAGCAGACAAAAAGAATGTGTGTGGGTGGGTACACGACAGAGAGGGGCGAGGCAGAGGGAAAGAGGGAAGGGAGAGACAGACAGACAGACACTCACAGAGATATCCTTAAGAATGAAAGACAGAAGAGAAAGCCCTGCACATCTGGAAGACAGGCGAGGTGAAATAAGGTAGCCACCAAAGGACAAATGCTGCACAATTCTACCAGTGTAAGGTGCCTAAAATAATGAACCAGAAGCAGACAGCAGGATAGCGGTTGTCAGAGTAGGGGAGAGAAACCATGTCAAAGTTCAGGAACGCGAGATGTGTAAGGTCTAAAGGTCTTCAGTACAACACTGCGCCTACAGTTAACCAGGAGCAACTTGGGAGGAGAGGCTTCGTGCTAAATCATGTTAAATCATGAATTAAAGCAGTACATGGGCTGGAAGTATGGCTCAGTAGTAGGCATTTGCCTAGCATGGAGGAGACTGGGTCTGGCCTACATCTCTGTCCTCCTCTCCTGCTTGGTTCACAATGACCCACAGTATAGCCCTTGGATAGTCCCTTTAATGTGCAGTCATTCCCACCCGGGATCTTTCTACTTACTTGTTCTGTAAGTTAGTGCCCCTACACTGCCACTCCTTCACCCTGGATCAGTTGCTTCGGAGCATGTGTCATTAGCCAACTGTTGATTTTCCAAGTGTTCACTTACTTCATTTTGACCACCACTGATAATTTACTTAATCTAAATAGGAATGTCTTATTAAAATGTTTAATGTAACATGGCATTACAAAACACTGGACATATTTTATATATAATATATATATGAATATGGCCTAGATTTTTACATGTAAAATTTGAATTATTCATACTTTCCTTTTACTTCATTAACCTAAAATACTAGTTGAAAAATATATAAACAAAATAAATGGCACAATGAAGAACAACATTTACCATATTACTAAATGAATACAAAGGGAATATCAAAGAAACTTAAAAACTTTAAGAATTAATATATGTTTTAGAATCATAATCCTGAAATAAAATTCTGTGATGAATACATATAGAGTTATTTACCAGGGGTCTTGGATGTTGAGGCAACATATATTTGTTCTATCAGTATGACAATTTTAGTTATTTAGCTCATATTTAAAAGAAATCAGGGGAAAAAATAGAAATCAGGGAATTCATAATTTTTCCACATAATGTTAATGTATTAAAAGATGAAGAAATGAAAGCTCATGGAAATTCCATAACATTATAAAGTACCTGAAATTTTACATGAAATGCCACATAACGACAGACTTACTTTTCTCATCAGCTTTGTCCTTTATCGCTATCGTGTCGTTGCTCAGAGACACAGTCTGAGCATTCAGGATGTCTGTTCTCATGCCAGGAAACTTTGGAGAAGAAATGAAGCGTCCTTCATAAGAGTGCAGGTAGATCCCACCACCATCCACCAGAAGAAAATGTCTTAAAAAAATAAAGGTTTTTTTTTTTTTTAAAAGGAAGATACTATAGTCTCATTTCTGTATCAAGTAAGAGTTTACCCTGGGGGGGATCTAAATCCTAAAATTATAATTATATAGATAAAGACTGAAATAATTAAAAACTTCAAGGTATTTGTTTTGTTTTGCCTTTTAAACAGAAGTAGGAGCCGGGCAGTGGTGGTGCACGCCTTTAATCCCAGCACTTGGGAGGCAGAGGCAGGCGGATTTCTGAGTTCGAGGCCAGCCTGGTCTACAGAGTGAGTTCTACGACAGCCAAGGCTACACAGAGAAACCCTGTCTCAAAAAACCAAAAAAAAAAATTAAAAAATAAATAAATAAATAAATAAATAAAAATAAACAGAAGTAGGAGAAGAAAATGATAAGGTCCAAATCTCAAGCCCAGGTCCTCAGATTTTGATGTCATTTACATTATGCCCTCAACTCATCTCTTCCTCTTCTCCTCCTCCTTCTCCTCCTCCTCTTTTCTTTTTCTTTCTTTCTTTCTTTCTTTCTTTCTTTCTTTCTTTTTTTTTTTTTTTTTTTTTTTTGTTTGTTTGTTTTTCGAGACAGGGTTTCTCTGTGTAGCCCTGGCTGTCCTGGAACTCACTCTGTAGACCAGGCTGGCCTCGAACTCAGAAATCCGCCTGCCTCTGCCTCCCAAGCGCTGGGATTAAAGGCCACCGCCTGGCCTTATCTCTTTTTCTAGGAAGAAAAGCCCATTCAAAGGCAACTAGAAAATCTTCACTTTTAAACTCCTGCTCTTACTCTCACCTCTTGCTCTCTCTCCTCCCCTCCCCCGCCCCCCTCTCCACGTGGCCATGGCTGGCCTCTACTTTTCTACCTTCTCTCTTTCTCTCTGTTTTCTATAATAAAATGCCTTAAACCCAAAAAAAGAAAAGAAAGTTTTCCAGTCATGGATGTGAATATAAGATGCTGTTTGCGCCATGAAACAGTACTGATATGGGTTTCAGAATCACAGATTATGTTAAAGCCAAAACCAAAAATGACTCAAAAATTAACTTCAGTGCCAGCATTTATTAAAGTGAGATGCTTCTGATTTTAAAATTGTGAAGTGATCATCAGTATGTATTCATATCAAAACACTCATAAACTTTTGCAATGAGCATTCAGGTATAGCTATATTCATATGCTACAACTATATTCAAGGCTCTAGGATCCTTATAGTTAAGAATTTCTTAAACATTTTATAGCAAATATATTCTTTCTTTGAAAATTCACATATTATAAACAGTAAAGAGGAAAACAAAGACATCTCTGTAAAATAATCAATTCAAAACAGATCTCTACCTACAACAGATACTGACAGCAAAAAACAGATGAATACAAGCAAAAATTTTAACTAATTTTTTCATCCTTGGGGATTGAACCTGGCTCTAGATATGTGAGACAAATGCTCTATCAGTGAGCCATTCGCAGAGCTATTAGCTCACTTTGTGTGTGCTTGTGTGTACATGTGTGTGCATGTGTATGCATGCAGGGATGCACAAACTATATAGCTCACCATATGTGTAGGTCACAAGGCAATCTCACGTGTTAGCCCTTGCCTTCTACGTTAAGAAAGGAATTCTTTGTTCTGTAGAGCACATACACCAGGTCAGCTGACCTGCAAATCTTAGAGGTCCTCTATCTCCAGCTTCCACTCACCACAGGAGACTGGAACTACAGATGGCCACTACTGTACTCAGCTTACGTGGGGACTGAACTCCGATCCTCATTTCTGTGTGACAAGTGTTTTGTCCAGGAAGCAATCTCTCCCACCCCTAACTCACTTTTGATGGACATTTTATTTCAAATTATTCGTTGTTGTTGTCCTTTGGAGTTGGGGGAAGAGATGTGAGGCAGGGTCTTTCTACGTACCCCTGGCTGTCCTGAACTTTTTGTGTAGATCAGGTTGGCCTCAAACTCACAGAGATCCATGCGTCTTTGCCTCAAAAATACTGAGATTAAAGGCATGTGCGTGTCTGGCTCTGATTCATTGTTCTAAAAAGTGATCTCTGTCTACTTATTTTAAAATATTCTTTCTAGAAGCATAACTGTGATCTCCCCCAGCCTCAAGGGAGCTGAAGCAGACCTTGTGCTCGCCACAAGCAGCTAGCCCACCTAGGGTGGAGTCTTCCCCCTTAGGTGAGGTCTGCTGTTCAGCCAAGTCTGAACTTCCCTATAGGAGTCACGCCCTGCTGAGCTGCTTCACCTGACAGAACAACAAGATGCTAATTAGGCCACAGGATCCTGGTTTACTGGGGGAATGGGTTCCCTGCCTATATATTCTCAGACTCTGAAATAAACATTGGACCTGATCGGAATCTTTTTTTCGACTTGGTCTGGTTATTTCTCTCTCAGTCCCATTCCCCTATTTTCCCCCCCCAGTCCCCTGCCTTTCTTTTCAGTTTCGGTTTGCGTTTGCGTAGCTGCTGGAGGCTACACATAACTTCAGGATCAAAGAGCATATACCTTTTAAAATGAAATTGATGGATGTATACTACAACTATATTTGTATTTTAATGAATTAAAAAAAGTACACACTCTAATTAATACTTAAGGATTGGTATTTATTTAATTGAAGTATTTGGTCCTTATGGTTTAGTGTATGGCCACACAGTATAAAAAAAATTTCCCAATTTTGACAAAATGACACATCATTAATATATTCTTTCTTGCTGGGTAGTTGTAATGCATGCCTCCAGCACTTGGGAGGCAGAGGTAGGTGGATCTCTACAAGTTCAAGGCCAGCCTGGTCTACACAGTGAGTTCCAAGACAGCCAAGGGTACACAAAAAAAATCCTGTCTCTAAAAATCAAAAACCAAATAAGAAAAAACAAAACAAAACAAAACAAAACAAAACTGAAAGCACTTTACTGAAAGCACTTTGTTTCTACACTGTACAAAAAAAATCAATCCAAAACAGACCAAACTCCTCAGTGTGAGACCTGTCACTTTGAAACTATTACACAAACATAGGAAAACTACATTAAGATAGAGTTATAGGCCAGAACTCTCTGAAAAAGACTCCAAGAACCCAGACAATAATATCGAGGATTGGCGAAGTAGGGGCTAGGTGGGAAGATGGCTGTTGGTGAAGTGCTTGTCTCGCAAGCTTGAGGACCTAAGTTCAGATCCTTGGCACATAAAACACTGGGCACAGCAGTGTGCTCCTGTAATTCAGCACTGGGGAGGTGAAGATATGAGTGCCTGGAGCTCCCTGGCCAGGCAGCCTAGCCAAATTGGGAGGCTCCAGGATCAGTGAGAAACTCTATCTCAATATGGTACAGGAAAGAACCGAAGGCCTCAACCCTACACAAACAACTACAGGTAACTAAGGAATTCTAAGAGCGTGATAAACAGTCTTCCTCAAGGAAGAGCACACCAATTGGTTATCAAATATCCAATAGTCAGTTCTCAAACTATACATACAAGTAACATTACACACACACACACACACACACACACACACACCAACAATTAATGAAAAGAGGCTATGGAATTGAGAGAGAGCAAGGAGGAGCATATGGAATGGGTCTGGGGGAGGAAGGGAAGGGAGAAATGATGTGATTACATTATGACCTCAAAAGAAATAATCAAAAACCTATGATAGAGAACATTAGATGAAGATACGAGGCATGAACTCTGGTGCACACAAATGTGTACATGCACCCACTCCCACCTACACACCCTTCCACCCACAGACAGGCAATAGAGGAAGACAACCAATAGTAATCTCTGGCCTCCACACATGCATGTATATCTGCACATGTGCATATACACACATGAACACAAATGCCACCACACTCAGCACTGCAAACATTTCTTATTATAAACAAGGTGTTGGCTTTTAAATTTCTCATGAGGAAATACTGTTTCAATGGATAAAGGTCTGACTATAGAAATAAGATCAGAGGCAGGCAGTAACTAAGTTATCTTTTATATAATTATTTATGCCATCAATATATACTTAAGCTATGAAATACTCAATAAACTTATAAATAGTATATATACTTATTTGGAATAAAAGACATTTGAAAAATAGGGTCTTTAGATAGCTGACCTCTTACCTTTCAAATGGTAAAATGACTTACATTTAAAAGTTATGATATAAGTAAAGCATGTTTCATTTCATTAAATAGATGACAAAGTTTGATTACCCAGGATCACCATTTTGATGATCACGTTCCTTAGTAATTAAATGACAGTCTGTTGATGCTCAGGAGAATGGCAGGACTCAGCCCCAGCCTGCTCTGTGCTTCGGCTTCCTCTCCCTCTCCCTGTGCCTGCCCCAGCCACCATCGCCCAGCCACCATCACCCAGCCACCATCGCCCAGCAGCTTCAGTCCTGTTCTGGTTACTTACAGAAGCCTCTGGGCTGGAAAAGCTACTAGATAGAGAACAGCACTAAGCTGCCACACAATAGGAGAGGAGAGGAGTCACAGGGGTTTTATATGATCCCTTTAGGTAAATAACTACATTTCCACACTTCTGTTAAGTCGTATTGGGTAGCTTTTCTACGCCTGACCTTGGCCAAAGTGCAGAGAAGTTATTGGTGTTGCTTTTCTAGGTTTGATTCAGAAGGGGATCACTGTCCTTAATAAATCGATTGTCAGTTTTTAATTTTAAAATTGTGGCTCCTAGCCGGGCGGTGGTGGTGCATGTCTTTAATCCCAGCACTTGGGAGGCAGAGGCAGGTAGATTTCTGAGTTCGAGGACAGCCTGGTCTACAGAGTGAGTTCCAGGACAGCAGGGCTATACAGAAAAACCCTGCCTCAAAAATCAAAAATCGAAAAAAAAAAAAAAAAAAAAGAAAAAAAAAAAAAGAAAAAAGAAAAAAGAAAATTGTGACTCCTAGAGTAAAAGCTAGCCCTAAAGTGCTCAAACATATCACCCAGAGTTTCTTAGTCCTATATCCACTAAAGAACTGGCCAGAAAATACTACTTTTCAATTTTCTGGCCACAGCCTAGGAGTAGGCTCATGAAATCAAAGAGTTTCAACCAATATTTAAAAATGAAAGTAGAGCTAGGGGGTATAGCTCAGTCTCCAAGTATGTGCTGAGCACATGCAAGGCCCAGCTTGTGTCTCTGGGGCCAGGAAGGAGGAGGAGGAGAGGGAGGAAGGACAGTGGAGCAATGCTGACCACTGCTGACCACTTAGTCCTCACCTATAACACTCTTAGTGTTGATATAAACTTAGGATAAGCTAAATCTGAATAGAAGTGGAAAAGAGAGAACAAGCAAGCACAACACAGGGGCCAAACTACCTCTCCTGTTGACTGTCGTTCTCTCATGTTGTTATGCGAATGTTACTTGTAATAAGATTTTTCCAACATTTAAAGCTATCAAACTAACACATTTCTTGATTTTAATTTTTAATGTAGCGAATGTTAATATATATAACCCACATGTTACCTTCAATATCTTTGTAAGAATATAAAGAAATTCTGAGAATAAAACATTTAATTACCACTGATCTACTTAACAATTATTAAATACATGATAGAAAAAAGACCGATCCCAAATGACTTCTATATCATTTTGTGAGAATTAAAAAAATAAGATTTATTTTTATCTTATGTAAGTATAAGAATGTTTTGCCTGCATGTATGTCTATGTGTGACATGCATGCAGCTCCCATGGAGACTGTAAGAGGGCACTGGATCCCCTGGAACAAGTTTCTAAGGATTGTGCAACTATGTGGATGCTGGGAACTGATCCCGGGTCCCAGGAGATGTTTTAAAGAGTATTTTACTGCTACATGAGCTATCTTAACCCTAAATCCAATAGTTAAAATATAAACAAATTACCTTTCTGCCTGCAGAATTAAACTAACAGTTCCTTCTTTGAGATCAAATATAAGCGGTGTATTCCAGTTCTTCGTACTAAAAGATGAATAAAATGATTATATTAGCATTTCAAATATTAAACACATTTTAATAAGCAAGCAGTTACTTAAGTTACATCTTAAATTGTAAGTTTAATTTACAAACTATCGTCTATGTATTTCTACTAAAGCACTTTTAACACATTACTCTAAAATTACTGATTCACATGCCAGCACCCTCAAGTGAAAAGCAGAGATTCTGTGTCTCCAGCAACTATAGCACAGCAGGCTTTCAGGAAGCGCTCACAGAGCTTGTAGTGCATGAATTTAGGAATCCTAAGAAGGTGTTGTCCTAGGCTGTTTATTAGCTCTGCACTTGGGCAGGCCATCTAAGATTTCTCATCTGGGAAAAAAACTGCAGCATCGCATCCTGAAGATGGATTAGGCAAATGACTGCAGCATAGCATCCTGAAGATGGGTTAGGCAAAGGTGATTAAGTATCGGGCTGGGACGTCTCCCAGGCCTGTGACTTTAGCAAGCTTAGCTTCTGGAAAGTCTTCACAGAGGATAATGATGAGCCATCTAAGTGCCAGACAAAGAATGTAGCAATTGCATGATGGCGCCAGGTGTGGTGCACACACCTTTAATCTTAACACTCAAGAGGCAGAGTCAGGTGATCGCTGAGTCTGAGGCCAGCCTGGTCTGCATAGTGAGTTCTAGGCCAGCCAAATCTGCATAATGAGACCCTGCCTAAAACAACAACAAAAAAGACAAATATAACATGTCCAACATAATTATTTTTTCCTATAGATCTCCCAGTTTTTTTTGTTGGATTAAAACATTTTTGTAAAGTACTCTAAAAATGTAAGCTATGGGGGCTGGAGAGATGGCTCAGTGGGTAAGAGCACTGACTGCTCTTCCAGAGGTTCTGAGTTCAATTCCCAGCAACCACATGGTGGCTCACAACTATCTGTAATGGAGTCTGATGCACTCTTATGGTGTGTCTGAAGACAGCTACAGTGTACTCATATATATAAAATAAATAAATTTAAAAAAATGTAAGCTATGGCCATGCTTACTCAATAAAGTAACAAGTAGAAGCACAAATAATTCCTCTTATTTTTAATAGGGCAACAGGATTCAAAGAACTAGAAGAAAGGCAGACATGGTGGCTAGTAATCTTAGCGCTCAGCAGTGAGAGGCAGGGGGGTGACTATGAGCTCAAGGTCAACTTGGGTACACAGTGAGAACTAGGCAACTTGGATTAGAGAGACACCCTGCCTTAAACAACCAAAAAGAAAACAAAATTGGGACAAGTGAAGAAACTTCTACAACTGAAGTTGTTTCATAGTTTAAATGTTTTATTATTCTCAATAACTTTCATAGAACCGATTCTGGTTTTTTTTTTGTTTGTTTGTTTGTTTGTTTGTTTTTTTGTTTTTTTGGTTTTTTGTTTTTGTTTTTTTTTTAGTTTTCTCGAGACAGGGTTTCTCTGTGTAGCCCTGGCTGTCCTGGAACTCACTCTGTAGACCAGGCTGGACTCGAACTCAGAAATCCGCCTGCCTCTGCCTCCCAAGTGCTGGGATTAAGGCGTGCGCCACCACCGCCCGGGGCCGATTCTGGTTTTTGAGACACAGTCTTGAACTAGCTGAGACAGTCTTGCTGTCAAGTAGAGTTCTAGGCTAGCCTTGAACTAGCTATATAGGTGCTGATGGCCTTAGACTCCTAATCCTTCTATCACTACCTTCCAGTGTTGGAGTTATAGGCATGTGTCACTTATTCTTTCATTGTGTGTATATGCACGTATGTACACGCCTGTGCATCCATCCACTGAAGCAGAAGCTCACCATTCCAGCGAGGTTGGCTGGCCAGGTTAGCACCCAGGACCTGTATGCTGCCACCCTCCATACAGGTATGTGCAGCTATACACAGCTTTTTACTTCTGTGCGTACACTGGAAGCTCTCTTGCCCAGTGAGCATCTCTCCAACACCCTCCCCCATGCCTTAAAGAGATTAAGCTTCATTTTCACAGCTAGAAGACAGAAAGAGAGAAAAATTGCAGAGAGTAGGTATACTGGTGTACAATTAAATGTTGGCTAGCCGAGTTCGATACCTCCTGCAGTAAGTAAATGTATGCATACAGCAAAACGACAATAAAATATAGTGGTTTTATAAGAATGGCTACTCAAAATTAGTGCCAGTCTGACACCGATAAATGTGTTTTTATTTCGGGAAAAAGCCCAGTATGCTTCCTTAGTTGTTAGAATTAACCTCCATCCTACCTAGAGAGCTAATCAGAAAAGTGGTGATTTATGTGAGGCTTTTGAGGAATGTCCGTGTAGGGATGGGGTGGAGTTCAGGGACAGAGTGCTTGCCTAGCATGTGTGAGGCCTGGACTCAATCTCCAGTACTGCATAAGAAAGAGGAAAAACTCCTCTTAGCCACAGCTGTAATTTCTCATAATTGAGACCTAATGTAAATGTCATGGAAATATAAACTCCCTAAGCTATGAGACTGAAAACTAGGAGGCCTGCTAATCCTCACTTGAAAAATTAAGCAAGAATGCAATGTGCCAGTCTTCTGTATTATTTTCTTATACTTTTTTATTCTTATAAATTAAGTATATTACATGTTTTTTTTTTAAATTATATACTATAAATAAAGAGGCAACAGTAGTTAAGAACTTAGAACCAAACTTCAGCTCTTTACAAGTTAAATAATTGAACCTGGGTTCAGGGTACTTAATTATTCTCTGTAGTCTCTGTGACCTTTAGCTCCTCACCTTACAAAATAGTGTAGTAACAATACGCATAAAAATAGTACAGTGAATCACTCAACCAATGCTAGCTAGCTATTATTATGTAAGTCACTAGTTCATGACGTAATGACAGACTTTGGTGAATTGTCTCAGCACTGTGTCCTTCCTACAGCTGCTCCACTGTATTTTCCTCTCATAAATATTGAGATTTACTATCTTCCCATATATCTTAACAACCAGAAAGGAGAGGCAGCGCTAACTCAGGAAAGAAGACTGTACACGGTACAATATGAGGAAAATAAGATAACTAAGAAGTGAAATAGCCTCGCATTGGACAACTCCAGGATGTTCTAGGCACTCCACCAGTAAACCAACCCCTTCTTATGGATTTAGCTAAGTCGTAATTATCTACAAAACAAACAAAAATTTAAAAAGAAGAACTTGCCCTTATTTTCCTTAACCCAATGTAAGTTAATTAGTCAAATGCACATCTACATTAAATGATAGTTTTCTTCTATGTTACACTCATCCCTATATCATAGCTGCTTGGCGTAGTATCTTGGTTGATTTCTCCTAAATCACCAGTATTCGTCCTCCTTGTCGGCTAAGCAAACAATTCACATAACACTGAGCTACTTCCTTCCCACTCTCAGCTCTCTCTCTACTTCAGGACTCCTGAGATGGCTGCAGATTCAGATTAGTTGCAGAGGTATACATATTAGGTGGGAACCGGAGCACTTGTCAATGAAATTAAATATTGTTACATTATGAACTACTAGCCCTTAGGATATCAATGCAATACTATACTTTATATGCTTCAATTCATTTCTTTATCCAAAGTACTTGCTAAGTGACTACCAAATGTTGTGCTAAGCACTGGACAAAAAGTCTCTACCCCCATATTTATTAAATGGTTAAACCAGAAATATGTTGTAGTATAAAATCAAGCACAATTTTTTAATGTCCTTAACAAAAATTCCTGAGGGTACGAGTGGTTTTTTTGAGTTTTTTTGGATAGTTGTTTGGATAGAGAGTAGGATGTAAAAGCTGGCTTTTACTACTTAAAATAAGGATTTTTGAAGTTGATTATTAAATATGGCCACTGCCTAAAAATAAAATTATATAAACTTACTTATAGGCAAATTATGTTCAAACGAAAGGTAAGAAATGTTTGGGACTCATCCCTCTGGCTTCATTTGCCCCAGCTTATGCACACTGCGAGTTATTTACATCTATGGCAACAGGTAGTGGTAACAGTACCTACTGACTGCCACCCAGAATCTCCTCTCCCCATTCAGCAAAACCACACTGATGACACTGTTCACTGTAGAAATCTTTACATCAGTATAATCACAGACTGTAAATCGGGTCACTGCTTCCAGGAAGCTCCTTGTGCAGCGTTTATGAACACAGCAATACCAAGTGTGTTTTAGGTTTCCAGGCAAGTTCTTGGTACATTAATTATCATTCTAGTAAGAAGGAAAATGAATGTATTTTTCACTGTTTCTGGACAGCTCCAGGTCATCAGTGCATTTACGGTTACTATAATTCCATATCCTTACTGAATTCTTCCAGCCTGCCAGCTATCCTGTGTTACAGTGAATCTGCTCAGTTATCCTGAGCCCTGGACTTTGAGTTAAGATTCTACCAAAGTCTTCAGAGCTGTAAGGAAACCACATCACACAAAATGTGTCCAGTTTTAAAAGTGAGCATTAACCTTGGACACACAAACTTCATTACCTCTATTTTCTTGCATATAACTTGGGGGTGGAGGGTTCTCATTTCCTGGTCTGAAATATGGTGTTAATCAGTATGGTTTTGAAAAAGTTAAGGTTAACATAAACTATGTTGATATGAAAACCTGAAAATAAATCTCTCATCACTGACAAAACCTCTGGATTTTCAGGAAATGCAAAGGTGCTTACGAGAACACATAGCACTGGAGAGATGTTGAAACAACCAAGTGTGCGTAGTTCAGGGATGCTTTAATAACTCTGTCCCGGAACTCCAGCAAATCCACGGCATCGTTGAGAACATTGCGAACCTAAGCAAGAAAACACAATGGAAAGAGATACCAACAAGCAACATTTTTAAAAAGAAATCTAAATATTAAAAAGATAAGTTAGCACGATGTTAATATACATGAAACATTCACTGTGCTCTTAATTAGCTAATATATAAAAAAGAAATGATCTAGGCATAAACTGATACACTTTGGCATAAAAATCAACTGAGAAGGTCCAGTTACAAAAAAAAAATCTCTTAGAAATAAATAGAAAAGACCTATAAGGATTTCTCATCTTCATGCCAAACTGAGCGATGCAGGAATAGGATGAAGTTAAAAATGCTCCAGCACCGAGATGCAGCCAGAGAGGGTGACATATACAAGCTGGAAAGAGACCATATGATCTCTGTCCAAAAGAGTAAGAATAGCTCTTTTTTCATTAAATTTTACTTCAAATTTTAAGTTCTAAACAAAGAGATGATTGCCTTAAAACTCAAAAGTGAAGGAGATATTGGTTTCATAAAAGGAACGTAAAGCCTATATAGGAAAGAAGACAAGTGCACAGAGGCAGGAAAGCACTTCCATGTGAGAACAGGAAGTAAAGAAGGTTAAGCAACAACTGGAGCTGGGCATGGAGACGCAGGCAGGCCTTTATCCGAGGCATATGTGAAACAGACAGATGGAACTCTGGGTTAGAGGTCAGCCTGGTCTACAGAGTGAGTTCTAGGACGGGCAGGACTACACAGAGAAACCCTGTCCCTCTATACGCTCTACCTACCCCTACCCCCCAAAATAAGCAACTGGAAAGAGGAAATTCAAAACACTTCCTAGGGAAGAGAGTCATCCTGCTCTATGCATGATCTCCTGCAGAAGGGGGCTTGAAATTGCTTTAATCTGACATGAAGCAATGAGCACCAGCTGTCCTTTACACATCTAGTTATTGGGTTCCTGAGTTGAGTCCTGACAACCAATCCATCACCACCATTATCTTACACCGTTTTCAAGGACTTGAGCTGACTTGTCCATGCTTGTTTTCCTCTCTCTGATATCCTGTGGTCATTCCCCCTGGAAGCTAACCTCCTGCCTACACTCATTAGCTCTGAGTCTGTGCAGTGACCCCTCACCACTGAAAAAGAAGCTCTCTGGGAAGAGCTGACATCAGCATGAATTTCACTGAGCCTTTTCTAGCCCCACTCACTTTCCTGGAGAGTTCATAATTTCATTTTCTTGGGTTGTTTTTTTTTTTTTTTTTTTTTGGTTTTTTGAGACAGGGTTTCTCTGTGTAGCCCTGGCTGGCCTGGAACTCACTCTGTAGACCAGGCTGGCCTCAGAGATCCGCCTGCCTCTGCCTCCCAAGTGCTGGGATTAAAGGCGTGCGCCACCACTGCCCGGCCTTCATTTTCTTTACAGCTGAATAAAATTCCATTGTAAAAAAAAAAAATCTTACAAATGTTTAGAACAGACAAGATTGCAAGGATTCTAGCATTTGGCCATGTTGGTCAAAAGTTTTTAAGTCAATGGACAAACTATAATAAATCAAGCTCTCTAAGCTCTGGGTGCGATCAAGATGCATACGGCAGCAGACATACCACGGAGTGAGGAATCAGGAAGACAATGCAGTGATACCCATAGACCCTCACTCTCCAGGCCCTCCTCTAGACAGTATCATTCTTCTAGCGATGCAAAGCTTTAATAAACAGTTCAATGAAAGGAGGACAGGAAGTCACTCTTCTAAGTACGCTTCAAATTTCCGCATTGAGTGTTTACGGCCCTCAACTCCTGCTGTGGGGTCCTCAGGAAATCAATAGGAGCTTTAAAAAAGAGGCCCCTGCACTCTAAGGGAGGGCCCAGCAAGCCAGTTCCAGCTATGAGGCAGAGTGTACCCTGCTTGGACACCAAATCTACTGCCTTCTTGGTCTTGGACTTCGAAGCTTCTAGAATTATAAAGGAAAAAAATCTTGTTTACAAGCTACCAGGTTATGGGATTCCATACAGCAGCCTGATAGCTTGGCAAGCATGCCACATATCTGTTCCCCAAATATCATGACATGAGCCAGCAAATATACATACACATACATTCTTTGTTACAGGATCCTCAGTTCTAAAATCTTATCTCAAAGATATGTAAGGCAAACTATAGAGCACCCCCTGTTCAGGCTGCTTACAATGGCACACAATGATAGCAAGACTACAAAGAGCCTAAATGTCTGCCGGCAGTTTGATTAAACCGCGGTGCACCCACACATGCTGGACAGCTGGAAAACAAAACTCAGAACTAAGAAGAGCCAATACAAGATACAGAACAGCATGTTTAGTATGCTATCTTCTGTCGCAGGATTTTCTCAGTCCAATTACATTAGGGCAGCAGGAGGCCTGTGATTGGACAGGGAAAAGGGAGCTGGAGCTAAGAGCTGCAGAAACAGAGAGCATCTCAGGAGAGAGAGGAAGGCCAAAATGGAAGTGGACATGAACCAGCGTGGCTTTAAACAGCCACAGGTAGTTATATCATAAGGTTAGAATAATTGGTATAAAGCTTTTATCATTATTCAATTGGTTCTGAAATTATTTTATTGTATTGGCATCTGTAAATTGAGAATTTAGCCATACATAAATCTGTTTGGTTAATTATAAGCTTCAAGAGTTCTGATTTACTTGGTTACTGGAATGTGGGACTGCTGATTACAGGGGTTTATGGCAGAACGGGAACTAGTGGCTCCAGGGACAAGTGAGCCAGACCATGCGGGGGCTAGCTCGAGAGAGTGGCCGGCCGGCAGCAGGGTCACAGGAAGCTGCCAAGAAGCAGGAGCACAGAGAGTTGGTGGGGTCATTTCTTAATAATTCCCGCAACAATCTTCTACCCAAAAATGGAAGGATGTTCACATATATGGACATGCTTGAATTTTTAAAAACAAAAATATTTATTAGAACTCAGTAACATTATATGAATAACTTTCTTATATATGGAAAGTTAATGACTTTGAGAATCAAATTTTTCTTTTAAGAGTAAGAACACCAAATAAAAACTAAAATCTCTACAGCCTTCAACATGAAGTAGGCCTTTGTTAGTATAAAGTCATGATTTACTTTTATCTATGAAAACCAAATCCATTTTGTCTAGAAGTCATAATCACTCAGCATCAATGAATGCACGGAGCACCTGAATTTAGTCTCTATAGAAGCAGGTCTTCCAGGAGAACGGCCTTCTGGGAAAACGGCCGACTGCAACAGTGGTGTGGCAGACCAGACTGGAACAAACACCTCGGCCATAAGAGCGAATTGAGAGTACACGGTAATTGCTCTTTCGATAACCATGGCCAATTTCTTCTATGTTGAGTGGGAAGGTGTGCCCACTACCCTGTCCCATGCAGGCTGCTCTCAATTAGTCTCTTGATGCTTATCACCTTATATGTGTCACGAGGAAATACCTGGACTAGCTTGTCACCCCAGAAAGCAAGGAAGCCACTGAAATCACATCAAAAGAAGTAAGAGCCATTGGCCAAAGACAAAACAATTTGAGCTTTAAAGAAAATAATGATGTCAGTGGATTGAAACATGTCAAAAACATTGAAGTTGGGGCTAGAGAGATGGCTCAGTAGTTAAGAGTACATACTGTTCTGGCAGAGGATCCAAGTTTAGTTACCAGCACCCATGCTTAGGTATCTAACAACCCGTTCTAACTACACGCCAGGCGATCCAATACCCTCTTTGGGCCTCACAGACACCCATCATAGGCATAGGAACACAAACATACAAACACATAATTTTTAAAAAAAGTTTTAAATGTTAACATCTGCATGTTCATAATGATAATGTCAACAACACGAAAGCTCACTGGGAGTTCTAGAAAATTGCCTCATTATTCAAAAATTTGTAAATAAAGGAAAATAGTTCAGCATTTGTCTCATTTCTAGGGAACCAGGTAGTTGATCAGACTAAACCCTTTCCAGAAAAACTCTAGCTGATAAAGATGGAAAATGCAGGAATTACAGTATAAGCATGTTGCAACCTTTAGAAAGAGCAGGTTCTAAACAATTATGGTCAATAGCTTCTAAACACACTTAGGTAAGACCCCTAACAGGATCCCTTATGACAGGTGGATCAGGCTTACTACATCTAGTCATAATGAAGAATCTTAACACTCAAAGAGCGACAAGCAGACACATGTGCCCTTTGAAGCAACGCAGCAGGGAAATGCGTGGCATCATCCTACAAAGTGTTTTATAAGTATCAATACTCAAAAATAAATGTTTGAGACAAGGTCTCATGTATCTCAATAAGTAGCTAAGGATGACCTCAAACTGTTAAGTCTTCTGTGTCCAACTCAAGTGTGCCAGGATTCCAGGCCTGTGCACCTGGTTCATACGGTCCTAGAGCTATAACTCAGCACTTGCAAGGCAAGCAGTCTAAAAGCCACCCCAAATACATCTGTTCTCATTTAAAATCCCTTCACACAAAGTCTGACTGGCACAAGAAGTTGTAGAAGAATAATGGTCTCTTGAGGCAGCTTTATCTTATATACTCAACAATGTGAGGGGGAGGGGACAACTAAAATACACTGTATGTTTGTATGGAACTGTCAAAGGAGGAGTGTAGAACATGCTTTCAGTGCATGTGTGACAGACACCACTGTCACCAGAAGTCTGACTTCCCAGAAACCTTCCTAAAGACCCAGATGTCTCTTTTCTCTTTCAAGCTAGGAGAATGAATTCTAACAAGGGAGAGAATTGGTTCCCAAAAGGACACTTTAGTAGAATGATTGGTAAACTTATTTATTTTATATGCACTGGTGTTTTGCTTGCATATTTATTTGTATGAGAGTGTAAGATCCCATGAAACTGGAGTTATAGATAGTTGTGAGCTGCCATGTGGGTGCTGGGCATTGAACTAGGTCCTCCAGTAGAACAGTCAGTGAGTGCTCTTAACCACTGAGCTATCTCTCCAGACCTACAGTGATTTTTAAAACAAAAAATTTAAGGAATATTATATATTAGTTTCCTTAGGGCAACACTAGATCCTGTGAAATAAGCTGATAGTTAATAAGCCTTTAAGAAAACATGAAAATATTAAGAAAATACTAAAATAAAAAATATTCTATAGTTTTAAAAGCCCTGCTAGTATTCAAATTATCATAGGTTTGTTAAAATCCATACTTTCTAGAGTTTGCTAAGGGAGAGTACCTATTTTTTTTTGTCAATGTGACAGAATAGAACCAATCTGTTAATGAAATATCCCAGCCATAACAGCAACACGAAAGTCACTTCGATCTTACACCTTCAATACTGCTGAATGCCAGCCAGGCTTGGCACACGCCGTTAATCCCAGCACCTGGGAGGCAGAGGCAGCGGATTACTGTGAGTTTAAAGCCAGTCTGGTCTACAGAGGGAGTTCCAGAGCTACACAGTGAGACACTGTCTCAAAACAACAAAAATAAAAAATGAAAAGGAATCTCACACAACAATGCCTTATGATGGATTTTAAAATGTGTCCAGGCTTCTCTAGGATTCCCCCTTAAACTTATATTACCTTACACTTCCTCACAGTATGTAGCGCTTCAGTTTGACATAAATAAGACTTCCTCACTACTCACTCACCCTCCACAGGCTACGCCGGCAGCAGTAGCAACCACTCACTTTCATTTCATCTCCATAATCTCCTCCAATCCTCCTTATTCACAAGAAACAGAAGTGAAAGAAAGGACCAGGCAGCACATCCGAACGTCAGCAACTAAGGAACATCAATTTGTACTCCACGCCAAAATTTGGATAACAGCAAAGAAATGCAGGCAAGCTGCCCAGGATCTGCCTTGTCTCCTACACCAGCCACTCTAGGCCCTTCTTCCAGGCAAAGATATCAGCTTTCTCTTTTGGAACAAATTATCTGTTGGACTGTGGCCTGGGGTACAAGAGGCAGATGAAGAAGTATTCTCATCCTAACCTCTGCTATGGCCCAGGAAAGCTGACATTAAGAAGACAGAAAGTGGCTACTGGGAAATTGCAGGGGCCAGGTCAAGGTCTACATTTAACAGTAACAACCCAGCACCATCTATAGCTTTTTACTAAGTAAAACTCAATCAATCACAGCTCTACTACATATCTAAAGAAGCTATAAAACTTCAAGCATTGTAAACAAAAGTTGTGATTACTCATGCTTTATGGAAATCCTGTCACCTCCAACAAAAGAAGGTAAGTTGCTAAGAACTACTACAGTCCCAGTAAGAGAATCCTCCAAGATGCCTGAAATGTACTTCATAAAAAGGCACATTGGGATGCCAAACTGACAAATCCATAGCTTCCCCTGCTGTGATTCAACAGTCTGACAGGAGTGACTCCCAGCTCAAGGGTGAGCTTCCATCATGGATGGGAAATGAAGGCAACTGGCAGCTTGAAGCAACTGGCCGCACCACACCCCAAATGAGGAAGCAGAAAGAGATGGATAGATTCTGGGCTCTGTTTACTTTCCCCTTCTTACCATGGTCCAGCATCCCAGCCCAGGAAAATGGTGACTGGGTCTTCCCACCTAAATTAACCTAATCAAGACAATCCCGATAGGCATGTCCAGAGGCCCAGCCACCAGGTGGCTCTGAGCCACAGAAGCTAACCAAAACATTACTAGATGCCCACTCACAGGAACTGAGAGAACACGTGCCAAGAATTTTTTGGCTTTTCATGTAAGAATATAAACTATCCCACACACCAGCCCTAGAGGTAACACGGCTTTCAGAGGTCTAGCCTAGCTGGCTATGGATGCTGGGCCAGCTCTGCTTCTATTTAAGCTGTCTTGCTTCCTGACTGCCACAGCATGGAGCCAGCTACCACACACCCTGCAGCCTGGCCTCCCCAGCCAAGATTCATCATCTCTATTTCTGTCGCTGTCTTGCTCTGTCTTTGTCTCCCTCTCTCTTTGGAGGGGGTAGGGGGAAGGGAGGTCTACCTAGAATCATGTATGCTTTGATTTTCCTTGGGAAACCACTCCTTCCACTAGTCTCAGTCACTAAGTAGTTCAGATGAAGCTGACATTTCCCCCTCTCTCGCAAATGCATTTGACCCAAGCCAAGCATGTGACTCTGAAAGCTTGAACTTCTGCTGGAGTTATTACAGGAAATGAGCTGTCTGATGGACTTGAGCTGGTAGGTGCAACACTGGAACTACCAAAGCCATGAAATAGAGACTACCTTTCTTAAATTGAAGCCAGTTATAGGGAAAAGAAGACTGAAGGAAGACATGATGGATCCTGTTGACATTATTTGATCTACTGAACCAATAATGCCTCAACTTTATCTCCTGACTTTACATAAACCAGCCAATTTCTTCATTTTCTAATTTCTCAACTTAAATCAATTTGTATTAATGTACGGAGTAGTTTTAAAACTCCTAGAAATGCATGAGAACAGAGAACAGATTAGTTTTATTTGGTGCTGTGTCCTCATTGTTTAGCTCAGCACCTGGAAAGTGTTATAACTCATAAACATCCAATGGATAAATAAAGGATATTACTAAGAAAGAATACTAAGTGGGTCCAACTCAACAAATGTGATGTTTTATAATCACAGAGAGTGTAAAACCCTTTATAAATCAAAAAGCTTTCTATTTCTATTTAATTTATCAATTTTGCTCCTAAGGATAACTTGAATTCAATATACCCTTTAAAGATTCCGGAAGAGATATCACATGAAATTTACCTACTCACTGAGATGAGTCTTTCTGATTTCAAGATTAAAACTCTACTTAGAAGTATGGCTATGTTCTCAGGAGAGCCCCTAGAGTATAACACTAGAATTATTTTGATAATACTAAATTCCTGTACATATGAATAAAATAGTTTTGTCCCAAATCAGTACATTAGAACTCTCAATGCAATTCTTTGTCCTGCAGATAATGCCATTATTTAGATACAACCTTCAGTCTGCAGGAAGTCCTAAAGACAAAAGGGACATGTCAATCCAGCCCATGGGCTTTAGCTCAGAAGAGCGCTAACCTAGCACATTATGAGGCACTGGATCCAATCAGCAGCATCAGAAAACAAAACAAAAACAGCACTCCACAGATTGGAACCTGAGCAGTTCACATTGTGAAAAGCTCTACAACAAATTATGTGACTTCCCAAAACAAACAAAGGTAAGAAGAAATGAAGAAACAGCCAGAAAAAAAAGAAACTACAAACCAAGACCAACTTAAATGATGCACCAAACCCATTACAGTAATTTGAATCTTGACTTAAAATTTAAATTTATAACATGTAGGAGACATCTGAAGATTTGAGCATTTTGTAGACAATTTATAAAATTAAAAAATTAGTAGTAGTAATAGTGTATGAAAATATTAGGGCTGGGCAGTGGTGGCGCACGCCTTTAATCCCAGCACTTGGGAGGCAGAGGCAGGTGGATTTCTGAGTTTGAGACCAGCCTGGTCTACAGAGTAAGTTCCAGGACAGCCAGGGCTACACAGAGAAACTCTGTCTCGAAAAAAGAAAAAAGAAAGAAAGAAAGAAAGAGAGAGAGAGAGAGAGAAAGAAAATGAAAAGAGAAAGAAAATGATATTATGGTTATATTAAAACAGAGATGCCCTATGCTTAAGCTACAGATACAGAACTTTCTATAGATAACAGTACGATGTAGGAATTTGCCTGAAATACAGGGTAAGTTGGAAAGTAGACGAGGCTGTGGATGGGCAGGGTGGGTCCCCAGCTGATGACTACTGAGGCTAGATAGTAAGGATATGGAGATTCTAGACACTAGTCTCTTTTTTTCTTTAAAAAAAAAAAAAAAAAAAAAGACATTTTCCAAGTAAAATATCCAAAATAAGCAAATAAAGCAAAGAAAAATTCTACTGAATCTAATACTTAGTCTAGAGATCATATTATCAACATTTTAAAATTTTGATACTTGAGCTAACAAGGTTAACCTTTTAATTAAAGCCACATGACTATGAATACATAAGACAGAAACAACTGATACAGATGAGAGGGTGAAGAGGAAGTAGAGCTTCTCCTCCTTTGGCAGAGAATCTTCATAGGGCAAGAGTCCCTACACAGCAACTACCACGTTTCTTCAGCTGAATTTTGACGTCTGTTGGACACTTACTCTATGCAAGGCACTAAGCTAGAGCTGGCCTAACTGAAGAAACAAGCCGGGCGGTGGTGGCGCACGCCTTTAATCCCAACACTTGGGAGGCAGAGGCAGGTTGATTTCTGAATTCAAGGCCAGCCTGGTCTACAGAGTGAGTTCCAGGACAGCCAGGACTACACAGAGAAATCGTGTCTCGAAAAACAAACAAACAAAAAAAGACAAAACAAAAAAACAAAAAAAACAAAAAAAACAAAAAAAAGAAACAAAACGGAGAACACAGTACCCAGTCAGTCCTTAGATGCTTACCAGTGACCCACTGATGCTCTCTGATCTGTACACGTCCCCTCCCTTCTCCCACTCACATATCCTATTTCCATGTATTAAACTACAAAATATTCCACTTCAGAACTACACAATAATCCCCAAACATGGCAGCTGGCATATTACATATCCCCAGACAGAGGGATAGGACGACACAGGAGCAGGTCATTCTGCCTTTCCTACTAACTTGCCCTTGCAGGTTGCAAGACTTAGCAAGTCTCTGACCTTTCTCTAAAACAGCTCAAAGACCCTCCATGCACACACAGTGACTTCACAGAAGTGCTTAGTGACGTCCTATGTCTGAAAGCAGAGGGACGTGGAGCAGGGTCTGCGCACAGCAGGCCAGTGGAGTCCCCAGCCCATGCTCCCTGGAGCAGACTGTCTTGCCTTGTCCCTTTTCTCCACAGCGGTCTGCTCTTCCTCAAACCTAGAATGCCATGTAAAACTTGCATTCAATGATGTGGATGGTGTAAATCTGTCTGTTGTCACAGAGGCCGCGGTCAGAAACCCAAAGATGAAAAAAAGTTCTCCTCCCTTCCTTCCTTCCTAAATCTTTCCCATCTTGACTTGCCTTACCCAATCCTTAAAAGGCAATTAAAAAACAAACAAACAAACAAAAACAAAACAAAAAAAAGGTTAACTGAATTCAGCCATAAAGAAATAGTCCATGAGGCCTGCCCTGGATCAGCGCTAGCGTCCTTCCTCAAGTCATCACACTCTAAGTGCTTCAAATGCCACTAGCCTGTGCTATGCTAAGCTCGGTAACTACAACATTCAGACGCTTTCAGTAAAGGGTCTTATGTCATGACTAAGTCAGGATGTCTATAAACAGGCAAAAGTGACCGGTGAGGACGATGAACCCTGCCCTGTATAGTGCAAGGCCGACTCGCTGCACTCTGGAACATGGTCATACCTGCATGGTCCTTCTCTTCGTTAGCGTTACTTGAAAATTTTTCCACTCCCAGCGCTGCTCCACCACGTGCGCAAAGACAACATGCCCGTTCCCACAGGCCCCCGCAATCTGAGTGCCATCAATGGACCACGCGATGTTAAATATGCTGCCAGTGTTGGGTTTCTCTAAAGCATATGACCACTAGATGGAAAAAGAAGAGAGTGAAAATTGATTTATTGTCCCTTCAAATGACAACTTTTAAACTGGAGACATATTACATATTAAGATACTAAGGTTATTTTTGAAGGAATGTATTTTGTGGGCATTTATAGCTTTATTTCTTGGAATTTAAATGTTTTGCAGTGAAGCCAATAGCAGAAATAAGTGTCTCTCCTGGAACACGCTAATTCCATCAAGGAAGGTATTGACGCCTTAAAGTATGGTTCTCAACCTGTGAGTTGCAACCTGTGGGTGGGGATCAAATGACCCTGTCACAGGGTCACATATCAGATAGCCTGCATATCAGATCTTTACATTATAGCACACAACAGTAGCAAAATCACAGTTCTGAAGTAGCAATGAAAATACTTTTATGGTTGGGGGTGGGAGAATCACCATAACATGGAACTGTACTAAAGGGTCCCAGCATTAGGAACATTAAGAGCCTCTGCCTTAAAGGGACTGCTTCGTTAAAGTCCACAGACACACGAAGGCTCTAAAGCTGCTTTCAGACATGTTGTAATTGCTAAACGTCTTTTATGCTGTGAGTCAGTGCCCTCCCTCCTCTGCATGAAACCGATCACTGCCACTGTTACGCCAGGAAAAAATGTATTTCTATCTGAAATTATTGAAGATCTTTTTCTAGATAGAATTATAGTATGCATAATGAAAGATACAGATAGAATTTTTAAATTATACATTAGAAACACAGTAAAAAACAGTATATGAAATAGCCCAAGAACTACCAAATCAAACTGCCTTAATGAAAATGATTACTTTTAAGTAATTATGTTGAAAACAGTTTATTAGAAAATATTTTACTCAAAGGGTTTCTATACTCTATTTTAAAACTTCTGACTATAATATTTCAAAGAATGTCACTAAAAAACTACAGAAAAAAATCATCAAGCATTTGCTACACATTCTGAATCATGAAAGTATGAGATGCACAAGGCGAGCTCCCCTTGCTGCTGTCAGACTGGAGTCGGTAGAACCCCTCGTGGGAGTCTGTGACCTGAGGGAGCTGTGAAGAAATCAGCAGGCTAAGGGTCCCGGCCACAAGAGGCTTCTCTGCGCCCCACAAAGCTATCATTTTGGCAGCCAGTCTCGGACGCTTTGGTTATTGTTTTGCAGATGTAATTAATTTTTTCTAGGATGCTTAATTTACTTGACTGAACTTCCACATTTTCTTCCTATTCTTCCAACATTATAATCAAATGCTATCTTGCACTTTGCTGCTGTTCTTTATTAGCTGTTTTGTTTTGGCAGGAGGATCTCTCATTCAAGGCCTGTCTGGACTACATATCGAGACTCAGGTCTAAAATAAACACATAAAATAAATTAACCACCTCAAAAACTACCATCAAAATTACTGACTGGGTCACCAATGAACTAATTCAAATGTTTTACTAATAAAACCCTTTGGAAATAAAACAATGTAATCAGTCCATAAAGTAATCCACTAAAACGAAACATTTCTACAAAGCCCTCTACATGCTGTGTTAATTTTGCTTGTTTATTTTAAAAATGTACTGTATGTGTATGGGTGCTTTGCCTGCAAATTCATCTGTACAACATGTGCATGCTCAGTGCACTAAGCATCCTGCAAAAGTCAAAAGAGGGCATCAGATCCCCTGGCACCAGAGCTGCAGGTGGCTGAGTCACCATGTGGGTGCTGTCCTCTAGAATAGCTCCAGGCTCTAGGTTGGTTTTAAAAATAATGAAACTAAATTCTGTAACAGAAATCTAATTTTGAATAATTTTTGAGCCTCTCAATCCTAGACAGCAGAAAAGAATCCTTTTGATTTGTGGTTTAGATTTTATGGTTTCTAACAAAATTGGTTCTACACCAAACATGAAAATGTAACTATAAATTCCTCTTTGTCTTTCATTATAAAGCCAGAAATTCACTAACATAAATAGGAAATTTTTCAGAGGACTAAACTAAAAACTTCTGTTAATCTGAAATAGTATGAGATAAAAAAAAAAAAAAAAAAAAAAAAGACTGCCCCGCCACCTTCTCATTACTAAGACTTTGCCCTCGCCACCAGCTCGTGTGGCTACTATACTTGAGTCCTGCCAGCTTTGTTCATATCATCTCCCTCAGCATGTCTAAAAACATATTATTAGACCAGGCTTGTATTCCTAGCCTAGACAAGGCTACTCATCTCTCCTCTGGTACCAACATGCAAAATTGGGACATGGTACAAGTTACCCATCCGGGAAAGACAAACCAAAAAAAAAAAAAAAAAAAAAAGAAAAAAAAAAAAAAAGGCTGGGTAACACAGAAGCAAAAAAAAAAGAAACAAAAGGATGCTTTTAGCTTTCTTAGCAGTCTACTTCTTGGTTCCTAAGACCTACCTAAATTTACCCTGGGCTTCTAAAAGGTTCCTCTGTATCTTTATATCTCTTTGTTTAATGGCTTCTACTTACATACAACCACAATAAACTACAGAAATCTAAAGTCACAGGTCAGCCATTGCTCCAGCACAATTTGAGATTCTCCCACATTTGGTGTGCCCTGAGAGCAGTTTTACTTCTTGTAGTAAAAAGTAATGGAACAAGCAATTAGTATTCATATGAAGTAAGTGGCACTCTCTGCTTCACCTGCTTGCCTTGGAGGAGTGAGCAACTGCTAGATCCCTGGACTTCCCTTCACAGCTGCTACTGACTATTGTTGGGATTTGGTCTACAGACTCCTGCAAAATCCCATGATCATCAAGAGGAATACATCTTTCTCACAGAAGAGGTAGCACACCATGCCTAGTGTGTGAACCCCACAGCAAAGAACACGGACTGTCTTTACTAACCCTTGGTCTGTACACAGCTCAGTCAAGCCAGAGGGCAGAGAGGCTAGAAACTTGAAGGAGGAACCAGGCGTGTGCATTTAGAAATTCCACTTGCTTCCATTATCTAAGTCACTCATTTCCCATCTAGCGATTGGAACCTAGCTTTCTGTACCATGCCATGGTATAAAGAGGACATCCATGAGGAGGCAGAGCAGTAGAGGGGCTACAGATGAAAACACCAGACTGGACGGAGAAAAGAGCCAATGGGGCCTTCACAGTACACCAAGAACTAAGCTACTGAGGAAACTGTGGAGCAGGACAGAATTCCCAGCCTTCAGAATTGTAAGAAATAGAGGAACTCTGCCAGTCCAGTGGCTCAGGTTCTTTCCGGTCTGTCTGGGTTGGTGCCCTGAGCAGACCTTGGGCGCAAGCTCTGCAGCCAGTCCCACAACATCCAGAGAAAGCTCCACTCCCAGGTGCTCTAACAAGCCCAGGATCACAGGATCCCAGAATCACAGGATCACAGAGACAGCTTAACTCTAAGGAGTTCTGACACAACCAAGATCACAGGAAGAACAGGCCCCAGTCAGATTTAGCCAGGGCAGGTAGCACTAGAGATAACCAGATGGCACGAGGCAAGAGTAAGAATATAAGCAACACAAACCAAGGTTACTTGGCATCATCAGAACACAATACTCCCACCATAGCAAGTCCAGGACACACCATTACACTGGAAAAACAAGATTCAGATATAAAATCACTTCTCATGATGATGATACAGGACTTTAAGAAAGACATAAATAGTACCCTCAAAGAAATACAAGAGAACACAGGTAAACAGCTAGAAGCTCTTAAAGAGGAAACACAAAAATCCCTTAAAGAACTATAGGAAAACACAATCAAATAGGTAAAGGAAATAAACAAAACCATCCAGAATCTAAAAATGGAAATAGAAACAATAAAGAAATCAGAAAAGGAGAAAACCTTGGAGATAGAAAACCCAGGAAAGAAATCAGGAGTCACAGATACAAACATCACCAACAGAATACAAGAGACAGAAGAGAGAATCTCAGGGGCAGAAGACACCATAGAAAACATAGACACAACAGTCAAAGAAAATGCAAAAAGCAAAAAGCTCCTAACCTAAAACATCCAGGAAATCCAGGACTCAATGAGAAGACTAAACCTAAGGATAATAGGTATAGAAGAGAGGGAAGACTCCCAAAGTAATGGGCCAGCAAATATCTTGAACAAAACTATAGAAGAAAACTTCCCTAACCTAAAGAAAGAGATGCCCATGAACATACAAGAAGCCTACAGAACCCCAAATAGACTGGACCAGAAAAGAAATTCCTCCTGCCACATAATAATCAAAACACCAAATGCACTAAACAAAGAAAGAATTTTAAAAGCAGTAAGGGAAAAAGGTCAAGTAACATATAAAGGCAGGTCTATCAGAATTATACCAGACTTCTCACCAGAGACTATGAAAGCTAGAAGATCCTGGGCAGATGTCATACAGACCCTACAAGAACACAAATGCCAGCCCAGGCTATTATACCCAGCAAAACTCTCAATTACCATAGATGGAGAAAACAAGATATTCCATGACAAAACAAAATTTACACAATATCTTTCCACAAATCCAGCCCTACAAAGGATAATAGGATCAACATAAGGAGCAAAACTACACCCCAGAAGAAGCAAGAAGGTAATCTTTCAACAAATCTACACAAACTTAATTCCACCCCTTACAACAAAACAACAGGAAGTAACAATTACTTGTTCTTAATATTTTAATATGAAAATTAATATTACCAACATATCCTAATTGATTGAAATCCAAAAATATGAGGAATTAAAAATTTGTTGATTGTCATCCAATGGTCTCTCTAATTTGGAAATTGGAGCAATAGGTCCAATATTGTACAATCCATATACACTTTCAGCTTCTTTGTTCGTGACAGTGTCTTACTGTGTACAACATAAGGGTCTTAAAATCTTGCTTCTCCTATCTCAGCCTTTCTATTAGTAGAACTGCTTATTTCATGTTTTTACACTATACTATGGTTTTCAGAACAGCTTATATATTTTAAAAGTATTTATATACCCAAAAGAAATGTAGACAATTAAATTGGGAAGGGGCTTGTGAGAGAACATCAAAGAGTGAGACTGAATGCTTTGCTTGACATTTGTAACTCTTGAATCAAGTTTGAAGAAGAGGACTTTATAAGTTACTCTTTCTCTGAGATGAATGCTTTTTCAAATTATCACAGCCAATGAACCAAATTCTACCCTCACCTAATGTCTGTGCCACCCTCCAAGCAGAACCATTGTTCACTGAAACAGTTGGTGAATGACTTTATGGATAGACCATCTTAACATACACAACATTTCTTAAATGAATGTACCCTGTTCTCTGTGGGCTGAGAATAAAGTCACTCACTCAAGTCAAATAGCTTTGACCATAGCAGGAAGTCTGTACCCAAAATTCGTGCCTACAATTCATTCCTTGGCACAGAAGAACTGTCAACTCTCAACTTAGCTACAATAAAGGTAAAATTGTTTGATGATGTGAGGGTCATTGAAGTACAGCTTTATTACAATGAAATCTAATGTCTAAAAATTGTTCTTATTTTGGGCTTGTACCACAGTAAGAGCCAAGATTTTAAGCACTACTAAATACAAAACAAACAAACAAAAACACTTTATATATTTATGCTCATTTAAGAAAATACTAGTAGTGATGTATTATTTTGAAATATACAGTTAATATGTTTGCAGTTATTTAAAATTTATATTGAGAAAAACATGTATTTTCAGTATTACTGTAGACAAGCATCTACATAAGACTGTTAAATTGATTGTTCTTTTATATCAAACTTTTATAATACTCATTTTTTGTAATATTTTATAAATTTTAAAGAATATGACAAAAAAGATATTGTAGGTATTGAAGGGGGGTTCTCTGGGAAGAGTTGGGGTACAAAAGGGAAACAAGAATGTGATGCAATTCTATTTACTTAAAATATGTTTTTAATTGTTAACAAATTCAGAAAAATTGAAAACATGTAACTTTTCTCATCATAATGCAATAAAAGTTAAAAAAAAAAAGAACTGTAAGAAATAAAATTCTGTTGTTTATACATTTAAAAAAAAGGCATAAGTGGCATGTCCTGTGACAGGGACAAGATGGTACAGGATGGTGGAGTTAACAAAAGAGATGATCATTTAGTCCTGAGCTTATAATGTACATGGGGATATAAAGGCCCAGAAGGAGCCTTCATTTTGTAACACACCTCTGGAGTTTTGGCCCCAGAACTCTACAAATACACCAAAGCTGCTCCCGTGCTAAGCAAAAATGTAATAAGTAGTTTAAATTTCATTAAAATAAGGAGCCACAGTGAAAGCACATGATTTTTTAAAAGCAGCTGAGAACGCCTCCATAAAGTGTTAACTACGGGGGCTGGGGAGATGGCTCAGTGGTTAAAAGCACTGCCTGCTCCTCCAAAGCACCCAAGTGTGATTCCCAGCACACACATGACAGCTCACAATCCTCCATAAAACCAGTTCCACAGGATCCAATGTGCTCATATGGTCTCCAAGGATACCATGTATGCATGTGGCGCACAGACATACATACATGTAAGCAAAACACCCATACACAGAGAATAAAAAATTGTAAACGTTATGATATGAAAGAAGAAGACAAGACTTATTTTCTTGCATTCTCTGAAGTTGTTTTGGAGGTCATTTCCCAACAGAGAAATACATAATTAAATAAAAGACAATGATGCAAGCCTCAACAACTGCATCTTTTATACACAACTCCTGTACACATCCACATATTACACTGCCAGGATCCTTAAGAGCACAATCTTTGATTGGCCTAATTTAAAATTTTCAACTCATAAAATAACATGCAGATAAATGTGGCTTAAGGAGACAGAAGCAGTTCTTACACTCTATGGAAGACTGGTACTTAGGAATCGTCTCAGATATTACCTGTTAACATGAGACAAACTGCACTTTATATACACATCATTAACAATGAAAAGTTACATAAGGCTGTAAGAAAGTTCCTGCAGGTAATAAATTATTAAACTTATTTTAATTGAATGGATGAGTGAATATATAGAAGGAAGTTCAGAGAAAATGAGAATTACAAAAAAAAAAAAAAAAAA
>JADRCD010209246.1:12619-49719 GCA_019843815.1 Montemys delectorum | reverse complement strand
AGAGAGAGAGAGAGAGACCCAGAGTGAGAAAGATGATGAGAGAGAGAGAGACCCAGAGAGAGAGAGAGAGAGAGTTTTAATCCAGGAAATGCAGGATAATAGCAAACAATGAGGATCAGGAAGTGGGCAGGAATGGGATCATAAATGGCCAGTCATTTCTTTCTTGAGCTTTAGAAATGTCATAGTGATCTCACATGTATTTTTCTCTTCTTATGTAGGAACTTGAGTGGTGGAAGCAGAAGTATTTTCAGAGAAGAAATTAAGACTTCAGGTGTTAGCTTTACAGCTCATTAGGAGAGAACACAAGCCCCCGGAAGTGGAATGCTAGAATTCCAGAAGATTCCTCTCCAGTTAGTCCCAGCCCAAATCATACCCCTGACCCCCACCTCTAACTGTTTGTTCATGCCCCTTTCCCCACACCTTAGAGAAATCATAACCCTGCCCCTTCTACAGATGCCTCTTTAGACTCTAATTCTTGTTTTCTACTCATAGTTCCCATCTCTTATTGTCTTTTATGGAGTAAGCTTGTAGATGCTTTCTTCCTCAGTCTACCCCCTTCTGACAGGCCTTATCTCAAGGTACATTAAAAATGAAAGAATGAAGAATAAATATGATTTCTGGAAAGTCCACTGCTACTCTGATTCCTCTACTTATGATTGTTGCCTGGTATGTGACTATTCATTTTATGTGTTTTGTGACCCAATTATTTATTTTTCTCCTCTTTTTATTTCTTCATAGATGTGTCTTCTTGAAAATTTATTCAAGTCTATAAGCCAAAAGAGGTGTTCTTTTGGATAATTGGGGTGACAGTAGTTTATGTGTCTTATAAAATAGCAGGAGATAAGCTGAGTTCAACCTTTATAACTCCCTAACTTTTGAAATCTGTAGCTTTGGTATCATCATTCATCATTCCTGTCTTCTACGACACTAATGGAAATTAAAATAAACAAACCTGTCCACATAAGAAGTGAAAAGATCCTCTATGGTGACAAATTTCACACAAATTGCAATGTGAATAAAATATCCTCCATGTTTTTAAATAGGTCATCCATTTACAGGCACAAGGTGAGTACTGCAGTTAAAAGGCCGATAGAAGGTTTCATTAGCTGGTATGAGAGTTCAAGTGGCAAATGATAGCTGAACATCATTTTATATTTGTGAAGATTAAGCACAGCTTACCACCCATACCCCAGTTTAAGGGTTTGAAAAAGGGAGCCCTGCACAAAATGTACAGGAAGATAAACTGGAGAGGAACACAGCTTGTCAGAGTGATTGATGGGGTTAGTGCTCACCCAACAGTGTTTGAAAATGTAGATATCCTTAAATAAATGACGCTGTGCATGCCATGCCAGCCTGAGGAATTAAAAGGACATTATTTCACTTTGAGAAACAGTACAACGCACAGCCACCAGTTCTGAGGATCGCAACTCTGTGCTTTGCACTGAGCCTTGCATGTGTTCTGACAGAACGTGTTGCATCTTTTTAAGTAATCCGTTTCCCCAGTGGGAAGAGGTAGAGGAAAATCAGTCTCCAAGAAATTCCTGGAGGCGTGTCTCAAGCTTGCAGAGTTAGCAGCATCACTTTCTGGAAGACTTCAGAAATCCTCCTCCCTAACTTTGCTTTCTCCCACTTCTCTGTTGACGGAGAGCTTTATAGAGATTCATCCTACATTTGGAAAACTGGGAGTTGGAAGGTTAGATACTGGAAATGATTTATTAACAATGTAAAGTAGTCTGAAATGCTTATAAATCGGAAAACACTTTTTGTCTAAATCCATAATATATAGCATTTGATTTGCTTATATTTTGAAGTTTCAGCAAGAGACACACAGTGACAGATTTATAATTCTTGAAACAGGATTATATTCTACATGATGTTTTACAACATTCCTTTCCACTTAACATAAGTTATTTTCTCTATCACAGAGTAATGTTTCTAATATCTTTTGCAATTGTTGAGAAGGCTCTGCTCTGTACCTATTTAAATTTTTGTTGCACATTTAGCCCTGTCCCTCACTTACATAGATAGTACCACTGAGATCATAATGGCCAGATATTGTGGTAGATTCCTAATTGTTTAATTAGAGCAAGAGCCTTGAAGAAGAATTGCCAGAATAATGAGTCTGTACCATATTAGGTCTTTGGATATGAAGTTATACATCAGCAGGATCCAACAGCACCTTTCTTCTACTTTTTTGCTACCATTGAATATTATCATTAAAAAAAACCTGACACTGATTTGATAGACAAAAGCTGACATTGCATTGTTGTTTAGATTTGGAAATTATTGAAGTAATTTTGAAAGTTGATGGATTCATCAAGTTATCTGACACTTTTCACCTTTTTTTAAAAAAGATTTATTTATTTACTTATTTTATGTGTATGAGTACACTGTAGCTGTACAGATGGCCATGAGCTATCATGTGGCTGCTGGGAACTGAACTCAGGATGGCCCCGTTGGCTCCAGCCCCGCTTGCTCAGGCCCTGCTTGCTCAGGCCCCACTTGCTCAGGCCCCACTTGCTCAGCCATAAAACACTGTAGCTGTCTTCAGCCGCACCAGAAGAGGGCGTCAGATCTGTTGTGAGCCACCATGTGGTTGCTGGGATCTGAACTCAGGACCTTTGGAAGAACAGTAAGTGCTCTTACCCGCTGAACTATCTCGCCAGTCCAACACTTTTCACTTTTAAGAATTGCTTTATAGACATGTATATTATCTATTCACGAATCTTTTACACATTGATTACTGAAAGTTGTTTCTCATACATGTAATAATTTTATTTTCACCTTTCAGCTAGTTTTTTTTTTTTCCCCCATTTGTCTCCTTTTACCTATGGAAGTAACTTCTATTTTTTGCCTAGTAATTTTGGTAGTTTTTCTTTCCCTGTGGTCTGTACCCTATTTTCATGTAACCTGGCTTCATATTTGAGTTTTTCTTTTGGTTTTCATTTGTTATCATCACTGCCTTTACATATTATTTTGGTGCTTCTGATAACAGAAGACATTGTATGTTTTACTCAGTTGATTAATTGTATTTATTTGCAGATTCTGAGTGGGCATGTATACATACATAGGTATGCCTAGAAATCCTAATTCTTATCTGACCTGTATTCTTCCCCTTTAGTTAGTATCCCTACAGCATTACCAACTGGGTGACTTATCTCATTTTTATAGACTTTCATAACTTCTTTATATAATCTTCATTTTATTTAAAATTAATAAATACAGTTTTAATTTTGAAGAAAATATCATCACTTTAAAAATATTATGGGGCCAGTACAACTTTTAAATAAGACTTGTATATCCAAAAACATGTTTTGAAATAAAAATTGAGCTTCTCTTTATAGAATGCCCCCACCCCCTACTTCTCTTGACTCCTCTGCTGGTCTTATAAAGCTAAGCCCTGACAGTCTTCATGAAGCATCCTGACTCTTAAATTCCCTGAGACCCTTATTTGATATGGTGAACATGGGTAAAACGTTATTCCATCATAGAGTCTTGCATAAAAACTATATTCATTAATTACAGATGGCAGCCTGTTTTCCCTTTGTCCTACACTATTGACTCTCAGTGTGGTCCTTTGGTCAGCAGCTTAAGTGTCACCTGGGAAACTGGTACAAAGCATTCCTATCCACTAGTTGCCCAATAGCCTGTATTTCATGAAACCCTTTTAGTGGCTTCTATGTTTGTTAAAGTTTGAGGCCCAGTCTTCTATATCATAATCAGGTGTCTCTAGAGGCTATGAATTCTTTTTTTTTCTTTTGAGGCTATGGATTCTTTAGGCTACCAAAATTTTTAGATGAATTGAGATAGACATTGTAGTTTGTGGAAAGTTACCCAAACAATATACGAATGCACTACTTACTGCACAAAATATCCACATGACTTTTTTATATCCAAAGTTGTATTATATTGCTAGAAAATATATTGAGTTTTTATTGGCTGGTGATTATAAAAGTTTATCTAATACTAACTATGCAAAAGTTTGTGCATTAAAATGCTTAAATTTCTTTTAGTAAGCACTTATAAAGTATCATAATTAATGTTTTTGAACATACATTTGTACAAAAATTGAGTGTTTACTTAAGTTAAAACTAAGAATTTTGTGTGACTAGTTGTAAAGTTGAAGACTCTTGCTTAGTTGTGGTGAATTGCTCTTTGCAGCATTGTAATCTTCTTCTGCATTGTGATCCCAGAAGTAATCTTTGCAGTTTCTAATTCAAGTCAGTCTTTGGAAAGGCAGCTTGTTTTCAGGGGCTTAGTCCTCAGAGATAGATAGAAGTCAAAGGGACACTGGATAATGTTGTGAGATCCTTTGAAGTTACTCTCAGAAATGCAGGTGACAGAGACATAGATCTCCTATTGGATAAGCTTTAATGATGTTGTTCACCAAGAGTATGCATATGTATTTCCCATCTCATTGGCATAGGCTTATGGACATTTTTTCAGACATGCTGAAATCTTACTCAAATGTACTGAAAACAGATCTAAAAGAGAAAACAATAAGATAATCATTTTCTCTCTTTTGTATATTTGTATATTTTGTATATTTTCATATGTCTCTGTTTTTAATTTGGCCAGATTTGACAAATAAGGCAGCAAATTTGGTCTTGCCATATGTTATCTATCTAATTGGCTATCTTTTTGGTTGTCTCATTTATAAAGAGGAATGAAAATCTCTACCTTACAAGGATATCAAGATTAGCAATTGGGAACATCACATTTAAAGTGTTTAGAAGGATTGCCACCAAATTGGTGGTTAGCATATAGACGATCTGACCTCTTCTTCATCATTTCCGCAGTCTTGGCTATGTTTAGAAACAGACACAAGCATTTCTTGCTTTCTTTATCTGTAGACATTTTGTTATATAAAGAAGGCTATAGTTGCACTGAGAGTATCATGTAAGATTCAGGTGAGGTAATCCCACAAGGATGATGATTGGAAATAAAGCACCAGTAATCATCATGTGTGTGGGATTCAAGCACAAAAATATGTAGTCAAAGAATACTAAGTGATCATTACAGAGGTCAACTAATTTGAGAAGGCTGTGACAAGGCAAGACAATGCAGGGGCAAGATAAAATTCTTTACCTCAAGCATTGCAAGATGACAGCTCTGCAATGAAAGATGAGCTGAAAAGAGAAAAGCAAAACAAAATTATCTAAGAATGTGTTATGCAATGAAAGAATAAGGAGAAATGAACACAACATACCCGAAGAGGATGTGTAGTTTTATCCTTAGTTTTAGTAAATAATGGAAAGTATTCAAGATCTATGGATTGCCAAAATGGACTGATCTCAGTCTTCCTCCACACTGCTGATGGGAGAAGACGGTTGACACACAGGGTCTTATTACCTACTTTCTGCAAAGACAACTCAGATAATGACCTTTTGTGGATTTGATGGCTTGTATTAAGGGAAAGAAATTCTAGTTTCTATGACAGACTTTACAGGAATACCAGGAAGGTGTATGGGAGAACAAACATAGAGACAATCCTTTTCAGGCTTAAAAATAGTCATCTCTTTACATCTATGGAGCATTGGTTCCACAACCATCTGTCTATCCATCCACACTGTGGAGGTTCAGGTTCTTAGAATAAATGGCATAGTATTTGTGGAAAACTCATAAACATCTTCCTACGTACTTTAAACCACCTCTACATTATCTATACTATCTAATAAAATACTATTCTCAATGTTATAAGGAGTTACTTTATTGTATTGTGCATAGAAGAGTTAGAAAAATAATCTGTAATACCATGTATAAATAAGTGCTTCTTTCATTATAAATTAGTCTGTATGTGAAGTTGACTGATACAGGTATACATATATTGACGCAGGCAACCCGTTGATTCAGAATACCAGGGTTTGATAGTATTTTCTGAGTACTGTGTTATTAAACAAATTATAATTTCACATTTTAGGGGATATACAAGTGCACAGGGGATGAGAGCGGGGTGACAGAAAACTGAGCATAAGGTGGCTGCCCAGCTCCCTGAGTGCAAAAGAGAAGTAATGAAGCCCCATCACATGGTAGCAGCAGATTCTCAGTCCTAGTATCCTCTGGTAGGATTTCATTGTCAGCCTTTTCTCATCTTTGTTAAAACTGGGCACAATTTTCCCAACACAGAAATATTACAATCAGAACCTAGCTGTTCCCCATATTTCCCAAGCTTCTATAGAAGTTAATGCTCAGAGACCCTGCCTATACTACATAGGGACATTTATTTTCCCAAAGTGTCTTCAAGAATTATCTTTCATGAGATGCAGTGTTAGTTTCTGGGAACTAGTTTAATATCACTCTTCCTTATAGTGTACTCTCATGATGCTTACTAGAGTATCTATGATAGACTATTTCTGTTTGTGCAATTTTACTGAATTAGGTGGTTGCAGTGATGGATTAGGATGTAGGTAGTGGGTATTCAGAAGGAGGTCTTATCTTAGGTTTCATCAGCCTTTTCTGTTAGCCAGGTCTCCGTGTATCACTTTATTCTGTGGATTTAAAGGAGCTCTTGCACTGATCCTACTAGCATACTGGCCAGCAACAAAGTTTTATGTGTTGCTGTTTTTGTTTTGTTTTTTTGCTTGAGCATCTTCTTCGTTATCATTATAGCTTTTGAGTCAACCTGTTTAACCTGGCAAGCTGTAGTATCAGTAGTAGATGTAAGTGACTCTGTAGTCTTGGCTTTTACACTTCTATGCAATTATGTGATTCATGTCCTGAACTGCACTCTGTGTTTATAGCTGTTGTTCAGCTCCTCAGGTACAGAGCAGAACCACAGGACTTGTGATTGCTCCAAGTAGGTGAACCCTTTCACTTTCGTCCACCCTTCTCTATCTCATAATTTGGTGTCAGGTACTATGATACACTCAGTACTGAGATAGCTTGTCCCTTCTATTCTTGATATTTATGATTGGCCATCATAGGCAAGCTTTGGTCGTGTTGTGGTTCAGTGAATCTTGTGATTTTTCAAACTTGGAAACTGAAAAAAAAGGAAAAAACAAGTCAAGAAATACCACAGTTCATGTATTTATAGCAGTAGATACAGCATAGGCATGAAATGAAATTTTTTGTTTATAGTGTACTTGTCAGTCATTGAATGGGATAACTTAGAAGAACAATATTCTTGATAATATTTACACATACTCAGTAAAAAACACTATTTTAAATATTCACATTTAACCTCCTTCCCTACTGTAGAAACATTTGTTTCATATACTTCCAAGGTCACCATGCCTAGGTTTTAAGTATTTTTTTCTCAGCTTTGTTATGATATTAATTTGTTGCTATTTTAATTTTATTGAATACTTAGTTATTCTGTGTCTTACAGGTTTAATATTAAGATGTTCCATTGTGTTGATCAATAGTATGCAAATTTGTAATTTATTGAAAGAAATTTTAATGTTATAATATTTATAATTTGAGTTGTGACTATTACTCCTGACCCATAACTCCCTCCCAAAGACAAGCTATAGAAACTAGAATTTCTCTTCCATTAAGTAGGTCATAGAAAGTCTATTCTTTATCTGCCTTTAGTTAGTCATAAAGGAATTCAGTGGCATATCTTATCTGATAGTAGGTCATAATACTATCATTTCAGAGGGTTCCTGCCCCACACCCCTGAGAAAGTGGTGCTGCATAGAAAGACCAAAAAGATTATGAACAGATTTCTGTTGTTAAGTTTTCTGAACCAGTCTATTAGTCACAACTGTGCAAGTCAGTATTGGTAAAAACTAAGAGGACAAGATTTAGAAAGCTGAATGTGTGGAAGTTCATGCCCAGATAAAAGAGTGAGGCTCCGTGTTATTTCATACAGCCTTCACCCTATATGTTTCTTCTGTGATTTTTTTGTAGCATACCTTAAAGAAAAACAGTAATGTGTTTTCCCGAATTCAACTACATGCTTAAACAAATTAATTGAATCAAAGAACAAGGAATGGGAATTCTGTTTGACACCTTGGTCTAACAGTACAGGTGAAGATATACCTGGGCTGTGACTGATACACACAACCATTTATAATTTTTGTCTTAGTTACTTTTCTATTGTTTTGATGAGACACCATAACCAAGACAACCTATAAAAGATAGTGTTTGTTTAGGGTTTAGAGTTTAAAAATTCAAAGGGTTAGAGTCCATGATCATCATGGTGGGAAATATAGCCTCTGATGTCAGACATGACAGTAGAATAGTAGGTCAGCAACCACTTCTTGAGGCATAACCAGAGGGCCAATAGATCCCTAACTAGGGATGATGTGAGCTTTTAAAAAATTGAAGATGGTCTTGTGTGACACACCTCCTCCAACAAGGTGATACCTTCTAACCCTTGAACAGTTACACAAACTGGGAACAATGTATTCAAATATATGAGACTATGAAGGACATTCTTGTTGATCTAGGACCTGACCTGAGCCCTTGACATTTCTTTTTCTGATAAGAACCCTACAGTGAAGCAGAGAAGACCTACCTCATTTGAGGTTCTACCACTAATTATGAACACTGGAGAGCCAGACTGGGATCATCTTGAATCTTGAAATTCTCACCTGTCTCCCTGTGATCCTTGTTTCTGCATTGTAGTTGACCTAGGAGGGTCTATACTCTTTAAAGTATGTCATTAGAAACCCAATGAGGTCATAGTTGGCATAGAACAGGAACAGGAAATCCAAATGACTAAATCTGTTTACATCCCTATAGCAGGATGGTAAAGCTGCTAGGCAGGAAGCTTAGCTCATGCCTTGCAAAGTGAAAACCAAGTCGTGCTGACAGGAACCCGGGAATACAGATGAGCACTGATAGCTTTGTGTTTCCAGCACTCTTTGGTTTTGACATCTTGATTCTGCTGATACAGCAGAGTCTTCCTCTGCTTCAGCGGGATGTATGTCTGTTCCTGGAAGGACAGATGAGTCATGCATGGGTGGAAGGAAGACGTACTGTTCCAAAGTCTTCTTTACTGTGTTCTCAGTCTAAAACCTTCCTTAACATAATCTTCATTGTAGTCTACACAGATGCTCAGACTGAGCAAACTTCTCTGTTGCTTTGGTGAAAACATGGAGCATATCAATCCCTTAACAACTCCATATACTGAGGAGCAGGGTAGATGTGAGGAGCAGGGCACATTTTGTATTTGAAATCTCAAAGGTATATTTGAATGCATTCTTTTCCTCTTCTTTATCTTTGAAATATATAAATTCAGAAACTCAATTTCTGGGTTCCTGCCTGGGAGCGGCCTATGGGTGGTGCTTCCTCTCCTTTCGTATGTCATGTGGACTCCCTGTGTGTGTGTGTGTGTGTGTGTGTGTGTGTGTGTGTGTGTGATTACCTCCTCTTCTTGTATTGCACACAGCTGCCTCCATCCAACTGAATTGCTTTTCCTTCCCTCTCCTCTGTGTTGTGTGCCTATATTCATACTCTCACTCTCAGTGGATCTTTTGTGGAAGATTGAAAAAGTCCCCCTCGACTCTTGTGCTGACAGATCTTTCTTACTTACATCTCTTCCTATTTTTCTCAGTATAAATCAGGCTTTTATTATGTAGAGCTGATTTCTACATTATTTTTTCTTTAGCATGCCCTGGCCTTGATTTTTGGCTCCTTTATTATATTTATTTATTCATTTCAATGAATTTATTTATTTATTTCAATGATAAATCCCGTTCTTCTGTATGTCTGACTAACTGGTCAACCAATGAGTTCCCATGACATCCTTGGCTCTGATGACTTTCTAGAATATTGCCCAGAGTGCCTCACAGTATTTTACTTAGCCTGAAGTATTTACTATAAAGGGCATGATTTGGGATTAAGAAACCAAAAGTATCACATAGAATAGGAAAGGTGAGAACAGCATGACACCCCCTTTCTCTGGCTGCTGTCTTACCTTCCACCAACTACCATTGTTTCAACTCTTCTTTAAGGTTTTTATGGAGTTTTCCATCAATAAGCATGGCAGACTGAATCATTTGCTTTTGAACTCAGTCCCCAGCCTCCTATTTCTCTTGGAGAAACTGAGTAGACTACAAATCTTCACTCCTTAATTACATGATCAGGTCTCTAGGCATGATCTGTCTTGAAGCTGTGTCTGGGCCACAGATCACAGCATTATGATAACCTCCAGCACAGTTCAAGGGCTTACAGTGAGTAACAAGTATTCTTCCTCTTATGCTTATCACTCAGGGAGTTGTAAAGGTTTGGAACTCCATACCAGAAACCAAAAAATCAGAGACCCAGTTATCACAATCTTTATTCCATCAGAGCTTTACAGTTTTGAAATATGAAATGCCACAACTGCCATTGTCCCTATTTTCTGCCCTAACACTCTTCTACCCTGAGATAGAGAGTAGGTCTATGTAGTATGTGTTCCCGTACTCTTCGCCTCTTTCTTCTTCTCTTTGCTTTCATAATATGATCAATATTAAATGTCTTATGGGCCTTCTTACATCTCTAGGTTTGATCAATGGGCATTTGTCTAAAAATAAAAAGAATTTGGGAAATGTGTTTGCATTTTTATGTTGTCTCCATATGATTAGCCAATCTTTGATGCTTGTGACTTGTGAATATTAAAGTGATCCTCTTGCTAGCCTTGAAGAATGCCACCGCACTCGTGAGTTATTCTTCTATATTTCTGCCAGTAGTAACACTATTAAATATTTCAAATTACTCATTTTGGAAGTGACATCTCTTTCTTAGTGAGCCTCCAACATACCTAGTTGTTAACATAATTGTTGACATAATTATAACTCGGATTTTTCAGTTTCATTTAAAATGAATTCATTTTAAGATGCAGCATTGAATCATGAGTCAATATTTGAATGCTCTATACATTAGAGTCACTTTTGGGGGAAAAAATCTAGAATAACTAAGTGGAACATTTTAAAACTTCTACATTATAACTTTTCAACATGTGAAGAATCCCCAGAGTACCAATTTCTAAGAGAACCTACTCATCAATGCTGATATAGAACAGAAAAGAAATGGGGGTTACTGAAGGTCTCTAACAGCTAAAGAAGACTTACCAGTAACAACTTTATCATGGCCTTGGCCATGACCTGAGTAGAGAAGACCTTCATCCCAACACACAGCTCCACTTAGTTAAAATTTTAATGCTGTGCTCCACAGTGTCTGAGATTAAGGTCAGCTTGCAAGTCCCAACAGCCAGTAAAACAGGCAGCACCTCTAACCCTCACAACAGTTCTCTGACCTTGTCTGTTATTTTCTCTTCTTAAATTCACTCACCTGTAACTTTCAGTGGTGTCATTCTTGCTTGGGATTTTGTAGGAAATGAAGAGTGAAGGGCTTGCCAGCATACATTTGATACCTAGGGAAAGAAGTATTTACAGGCATTTCTGCATGTTGGTCAGAACACATGGGATTCAGAGGTTCACTATGTCAGACAAAGCTGTTGTGAAACCTGGCTTTCTTCCTTTCTGACCTTATTTAAAATGTCATAATCCACATGGATTCATAAGTTATATGTTTATAATGTTGTTATATGTGGAGTGCACCATATCCAAGTAGAGAAAGATCTCCATTTATAGAAGATTTGATTTTCATAAAAGTACTTTAAACCTGTGAGTTTGTTTGGATGGTGCCTTGGTTACATCTTTCTTCATCCCCACATCTCTTTTAACACAGCATCTTTTAAACATATCCATTAAAATTGCTGTGAAAATGACTTCGTTTTAACTGAAGAATCTTTAGTTTACCGAGTTGTTTATATTGAAGAATTTTTTAAATAGACATAAGACAAAGAGGGACATTTCTGAGGTTGCTCTGTTGATCTTATCATCTGACCTCTTTTTTTTTTTCATTTCTTCTTCCTTTCCTTCTTTTTCTTTAATTTGATATTTTCTTTATTTATATTTCAAATATTATCCCCTTTCCTGGTCTCCATACCTGGAGCCCCCCATTCCATTCCCCCACCCTCTGCTTCTATGAGGGTGTTCCCCCACCCACTCACCCATTCCTATCTCCCTGCCCTCTGAGTTTTTGATCTTAGCCATTTTGACTGATGTGAAGTTGTTTTGATTTGCATTTCCCTGTTGACTAAGAACATTTCTTTAGGTGCTTCTCAGCCATTCAATACTCCTCAGTTGAAAATTCTTTAGCTTTGTACTCGATTTTTTAATAGGGTTATTTGATTCTCTGGAGTCTAACTTCTCAAGTTCTTATCTCTTTTTTTAAATATTAATTGATTTATTTTTCACCCCATATTTTATACCCCCCATCCACTGTCTGACTGCTCCATATCCCATACCTCCTCTGCACCCACTTGTATCCACATGGATGTCCCTACCCCCAACTCCACTTGACCTCTAAATTCCCTGGGGCCTCCAGTCTGTTGAGAGTTAGGTGCATCATCTATGAATGAACACAGACCTGGAAATCCTCTACTGTATACGTGTTGTGGGCCTCATACCAGCTGGTGTATACTTCCTGTTTGGTAATCCAATGTTTGAGAAATCTCGGGAGTCCAGATTAATTGAGACTGCTGGTCCTCATACAGGATCACCCTTCTCAGCTTCTTTCAGTCTTCCCTAATTCAATAACAGGAGTCAGATACTTCTGTACATTGGTTGGGTGCTTGTTGGATCTTTCAGAAGGCAGTCATGATAGATCCCTTTTTGTGAGCACTCCATAGCCTCAGTAATAGTGTCAGGTCTTGGTACCTCCCCTTGAGCTGGATCCTGCTTTGGGCCTGTCACTGGACCTTCTTTTCCTCAGGCTCCTCTCCATTTCCACCCCTGTTATTCTTTCAGACAGGAACAATTATGGGTCAGAGTTGGGACTGTAGGATGGCAACCCCATCTCTCACTTGATGTCCTGTCTTCCTGCTGGAAGTGGGCTCTATAAGTTCCGTCTCCCTACTGTCGGGCATTTCATATAAGGTCCCTCCCTTTGAGTCCTGAGAGTCTCTCACCTCTCAGGTGTTTGGTGCATTCTGGAGGGTCCTCAACATCCTATATCCTAAGGTTGCCTGTTTCCATTCTTTCTGCTGGAACTCAGGGCTTCAGTCCTTTTCCCTCACCCAATAACAGATCAGGTTTCCCTCCCCTTCCCCACCCTCTGCTCATGCCCCATGTCCACTGAGATCTGTTCTAAAGAGTAGAATATTACACAAATCCAGAGGTCTCTTTCCATTTGGAAAGCTTTACTTTCAAGACTTCAGTCAATAACCTGAATGCAGCACCACTAAACTACACCTGCCATCCTTTTGTTTCACATGGTTTTAATATATAATTCTCCACTTCCTTCTATACACAAATCAGCAAGTGCGCACAGTTAAATCCAGAAGAAACCACAAGGGCTGCCAATCACTTCCCAAGTCTGTGGAAGTGCCAAGAAGCCAAAGGAATCTCAAGACAGGTTCTTGGGTGAGTTTCTCTTTATGAGGTCACCACAAGAGAGATTCAGCAATGTAAGGAAAAGCAAAGCAATCCATGGGTGTCATCAGTGAAGACCACTTTGGTGGAGTGAGGCAGACCAAAACTCAAGCTCCCATTGTCTGTTCAATCATATTTATATTCCTTCTAAACATCATGTGTCCTTTTACATGTTTGGTATAGCAAAACATTCTTTCTCTGTGTTGGCTTTAGCAAAATGTTCATTCACATGTCTGCTTTAGCAAAACCTTCCTTTACCTGTCTGTCCCAGCAAAACACCATTATTATCTAACTGAGCCTCCAAAGAAACCAGGAATTCTTACTTTAGAGCCCACACAGATGACTTCTGGAATTCTATCAGAAATGTTCTCTCCTGAGTACAAGTCCTTCCATCATCTCAGATCCAACATGATCAAATCAATGGACTGTTCTCCTGTCTGCAGGACAAAACTGTAACTCACTGTATTGTCTGTGCCTGTCATATAATTATTTACAATCAACAAATGTCACATGTATGTACCTAGGACTGTGCATCTGTGTGCTCATGTGCATGTACACACACACACACACACACACACACACAAACACTTTAAGAAATTTTCTATTAATATGTGGAAATTCTTATAACACTGGGAGTAGAAAACAGGGTCCTGTGATTTCTAGACCCGCATTCTGCCACCATGGTACATGTCTATCCTTGATTCTAGTTTAGTTGGAGACAGATATTCACAAGATAGCCATATTGGTCTCAAATTTTCTGTGTAGCCAGGACAAGTTTTGAATTTATTAGCTTCCTCCCCTAACTCTCTGTTTAACTGGTATTATAGAGATAAGCCACTAGGCTCAGCCAGAATTTACCTTTTATTTTATAAAAAACATCCCTTTATTTTCTCTCTCTCTAGAAATCTATATACTGGGTATTTCCAAATAAACATGCAATGTTCATTCACAATGACCCCTTAAAGTCACACTTCTAGAATGTACTTAGTGTTCTTTCCTTTGCTTTTTTATTGGTTATTTTATTTATTTACATTTTAAATATTGTCTTCCTTCCTGGTTTTCCCTCTGCAAACTCCTATCCCATCCCTTCTCCCCTCCTGCTTCCACAAGGGTGCTCCTCCACCCAACCACTCTCTTCTGCCTCACCTCTTTAGCAGTTTCCTACATGGAAGCATTGAACTTTCACAGGACTGAGGGCCTCCCCTCCCACTGATGCCAGATAAGTTCATCCTCTGCTACATATCCAGCTGGAGCCATGGGTCCCTCCATGTGTACTCTTTGGTTGATGGTTTCGTCCCTGGGAGCCCTGGGGGTTCTGGTTGGTTGATATTGTTGTTCTTCCTATGAGTTGCAAACTCCTTCAGCTCCTTCAGTCATTCTCCTAATTCCTCATTGGGGTCCCTCTGCTCAGTTCAATGGTTGGCTGCAAGCATCCATGTCTTCATTGGTCAGGCTTTGGTATAGCCTCTTAGGAGACAGCTATATCAGGCTCCTGGCAGCAAGCACTTCTTGGCATCAGCAATAGTATCCCTGCATATGGGATGGATCCCCAGGTGGGTAGTTTCTGGATGGCCTTTTCTTCAGTCTCTGCTCTACTCTTTATTCCTATATTTTTCTTTAGACAGGAGCAATTCTGGGTTAAAAATTTGAGAAGGGTGGGTGGCCCCATCCCTCAACTGCAGGCTATGCCTAACCACTGGAAATGGTCTCTACAGTTTCTATATCCCCATTGTTGAGTATTTTGGCTAATGTCATACCCATTAGGTCCTGGGAGCTTCTTGCTTCCCTGGCATCTGGGACTTTCTAGTGTCTACTCCCACTAGAAAGTTACAAAACAATTTACTGGCACTTTGAGAATTTTATACAATGTGTTTTGATTGTATTCTCCTCTCTTCCAATACTTCCCAGATCCACCCTCGCTTTGCTACATGTCCAACTGTGTTCTTCTTTGGAGAATTGTCAACTTATGAGGGGCTAGACTCTTAAAGAAAAGTGTCCATCTCCCAGGGCTATCTATAATCAATAACCTCTTGGCTTGTGCTGAGTGAGTCTTTGTTCCCACATATACTCTCCATGTTGGAATTTGGTCTGACTCAATGCTTGCGAATGTCTGCTACATGCTGTCACAAGTGATGTGAGTTTATACATGCAGCTATGCTATCATGACATGTCTGGGCAATCTACTGCCTTTGATTCTTTGCTCTTTTCATCCCTTCTTTGGCAATGATCCCTGAGCTTTAGGAGGAAGAGGTGTGATCTAGATGTCCCATAGATTGTTAACATCATACAGTCTCTATTGTCTGTACTTTGACCTGTCATAGGTGTCAGTGTTACTAACTAGCTACTGGAAATAGATGTTCTCTGATGACGGATGGCAGATGCATTGACTTTGGATTAGTACGATGAATCATTAAGTGTTCATTTTATAATGTATTTAACCAAATAATAGTAGTATGTTCTCTCCTCAGAGCTATGGCCTATCTAGTTATAAATTCTTGGAGAGCTATGGTGCAGGGTATGGGTCTTATGTTGTAGAATATACCTTAATTTCAATAAGAAGATGGTTAGTTACTCCCATGATTGTTTTGATAATTCCAAAATCACTCATTGCCTCCTCTTTCACCTTTAGACTGTCATAACACTTGCTCTTTACTTCCTGTCTTTTCATTTAGGTTGTAAATGACTCAGTTGCACATGCGTCATTACTTTATGCTTCCCTACTCAGTACATACTTCCTTTCTGAAAATAATTTTATTAATCTGGTCCCTCATTCCTGATAAACTTACTGTTTTGTCAACTGTATACTTCAGCTACTTACATCTGATTTTCAGTTGCTTTGATAACACACTGTTTTTGTTGGTTGCCCTTGACTGGAAAGTACACTGTTTATCAATGTGTTCTATTCATGATTATCTGGCAGTTCAGGCATAAGATTTAATGTAATTGATGTCTCCTATTTACTAATGGATATTACATCATCATTATTTTGAAAATTTGCAGCTGAATTGGCATCTGATTAAGCATACGTGATTGAGGTTAAGAGCCTGTGACTGTCTGGAGAATACTTGTTTGTAGTATGTGCTTGTAGTGTGTGCTGTGCAGTGCATACGCTATCTGTGGGCTGCAGCTGGCTTTCCATTCTGCTAATTGTCTGCACTCTTCGCGGTTAAGTGGCCATTGACATGCTCAACTTCAGATTTTCTTCCTACATACTGAAAGACAAAACATTTACTTTGCCATGATGATCTGATGAAATGTAAATAAAAAGGAAGCCAAGATCATTTTTATGTAGTTAAATAAATGAGTATGACACAAACATGCTTAACTCTCTCTTAGCAGAATAGTTTTGAAATCAAAAACATTATTTTACATATAAGGAACCAAGGAATTGGTGTAGCTACAGTTCATTGAGTCTATAGAACAACACTCAAAAGTAAGTATAGTTATAGTTTACTAAACTGGAGCCTTTGTGGGTGTCCAACATCAAACTCATCTACTAATTATTATTTAGTCCCCTTCAATTTTAGCTTCATGGTAAAATAAATCTTTTGTGAGTGGATACAGTGCAGTACTTGAGTAGGTTTTGGCCAGTGAGTTACAAAAAGTAGCAGAAGGTGCCTTTATGAACTCAAGCTTCTCTTCTGTCAGTGCTGACAGTGGCTTTTGTGTCAGTCTCAGACCCAGAATTAAGGCATCACAAAGCTGAACTACCACCAATCCTTGCTAGCTATGTGACCTGTACAAGTAAAGCCTGTGAATGAACATCGAGGTGTGAGAGGGCTCATCTGCTCTGCCTAGCTTGGTCTCTTCTGACAGGTGTGATAAGTGTGATTCTAGCTCTGTGCATCCCTCACAGGAAGCGCTTCTGTGGGTTGCTTAACCTTCTCATACCTCTCAGTTCTCTGAAAAAGAAAATGAGTGTATTATTTAAATGCTGACCTCCAATGCTTACTCTAAAGGCCAGATTAGCATCATTGCATTTTTGAATAAAGTCATATACATGCATATAAAATTGCAGCTGCCATTTATCCATCAATGATTATCTATCAATGATCTAGATCCTTGTTTACATTTTGGTGCTTATTTTGGGGTTAGATCTTGATGTATATCCCAGGTTGATTGAGATTTCACTATGTAGCCAAGATCAAATTGAACTCAATAGAAATTTTAGAGGATTTTTTTGTCTCATAATGCTTCATCCTGGCTTTTTCTTTTTAAAACCTTACAGGTCCTTTACATATGTGTGTGTGTGTGTGTGTGTGTGTGTGTGTGTGTGTGTGTGTATTAGTTTCTGGCTTTGTGTGTTTTTGTGATATTTCTGTATATGCAAATGCATACTTGTGTGCTACTTGTGCTTTTTCTTTGGCCCCTTTTATTTTGTTTGTTTTTTTTTAATCTTATCCAGTTTTTTGCTTTTGTTTTGTCTTGCCTGATTATTGTTCTTTAGATGCCTATTTGTTTTGTAAGGAGAGAGAGAAAGAGTGTAGATCTCTGAGGGATGAGAGGTGGGGAGGATCTGAGAGGAGTTAACAAAAGGGAAACTTTAATCAGCATTATAGTGTATGGGAAAAATCCATTCTCATTAAAAGAAAAATAGAAAAGAAACACACACACACTTATGTGTGTATATATATATATATATATATATATATATAATTTGTTGTGTATGTTTTAATAATCATTATAAATTCTAATTTCATTACTAAAAATGTCTCAAGCCATTTTGAAAAGACAAATTCACTATTGCCACTCTCATTTTAAAAAATTATTTTAATAGACATTCATTTTAGTTGTCAAGGCCTGGTGAGATGGGTCACTGGATGCAAACACTTGCTATACAGCCCTTTTGACCTAATTCTATTCCCAGAATCTATAGGAGAAGGATGAGATTCTACCTCTGAGCGTTCCATGACCTCCACACATGTACATGCCCTCTCTGTCTCTGTCTGTCTCTGTCTCTGTCTCTGTTTCTCTCTCTCTCTCTCTCTCTCTCTCTCTCTCTCTCTCTCTCACACACACACACACACACACACACACACACACACCAATATCCTATACAAACAGTTTTAAGTCTGTTGCTAAATTTCATTAATTAACTTTTGCTGCTAAGGATAAGATTGAAATGTAAACAGAAATCTGCCCTAACCCTCCACAAAACAAACAAATGAACAAACAAACAAAAACCTTCCCATACTGTTATATGCCCAATTGTAATAATACCTACTGTTACCTTTATTATGGCCTGTCAACACAGCTCAATGGTATTTTTATGCATAATGTTTTAGCATTTCGATCTTACTACCTTTTGAATAGTTTAATTACTCCTTTTGGTTCTAATGGCTTTCCGTGTAAGTTAAAGAAACTATGTTTTACATAGTTTGTCAGTTTACTTTCCCTTTTGACTAAACCAAAAGGTGTATACTTTGACACAGTTTTATGTTTTAATAACAAGAGCTACATGATGTGCTTCAGAGAGCAGTGTCACAACGTATGCTGTTGTCCCTGGGAAGGAGAGTAAAAGCTTGGTGACAGAAACATTGATGGCATGGGATGACAAATGTCCATGCTAGCTAAGACACAGGAGATAGATGAAAATAGGAGCTATGGGATAAAGAGAGACATTGCAAGAAGGAAAAGGGCTAAGAAGAGGGAAAAGGGGAGGGAGGGAGGGAGGGAGGGAGGGAGGGAGGGAGGGAGAAAGGATGAAAAGCTAAGAAAGAGAGATCCAGAAAAAGAGAGAGCTGGGAAGGGCTTCGTGCCTCCAGGGAAGCTCATGCCCTTGGAAAGTGTGCAGCTACCCTGTCCTGAGGAAGGCTGTTCTCAGCATCATCCCTGGCACAGAAGTGTTTTCAGAAATCACTCAGAAATATTATTTTTTAAATTTAATTTTTTATTAGATGTTTTCTTTATTTACATGTCATACAATATCTCATTTCCCAGGTTCCCCTCCAAAAAAAAGAAAAATAAAATATAATAAAAAAAACAAAAACAAAACAAACCCCTGTTCCCTCCCCCTCCCCCTGCTGACCACCCCACCCCCTCCTGCTTCCTGGCCCTGGCATTCCCCTACACTGGGGCACAGAACCTTCACAGGGCCAAGGGCCTCTTCTCCCATTGATGACCGACTTGGTTATCCTCTGCTATCCATATGCTGCTGGAGCCATTAGTCCCACATGTGTACTCTTTGGTTTGTAGTTTAGTCCCTGTGAGCTCTGAGGGTACTAGTTAGTTCATATTATTGTTCATCCTAAGGGGCTGCAAGCCCTTCAGCTCCTTGGGTATTTTTTCTCTAGCTCCTTCATTGGGGACCCTGTACTCAGTCCAATGGATGGCTGTGAGCCTCTAGTTCTGTCAGGTACTGTCAGAGCCTCTCAGGAGACAGCTATATCAGGTTCCTGTCATTCAGCACTTGCTGGCATCCATAGTAGTGTCTGTATTCAATGATTGAATATGGGAAGGATTCCAAGGTGGAGCAGTCTCTGGATTGTCCTTCCTTCAATCTCTGCTTCATAGTTAGTCTCTACAACTCCTTCCATGGGTATTTTGTTCCCCCTTTTAAGAAGGAATGAAGTATCCACACTTTGGTCTTCCTTTTTCTTGAGTTTCTTGTGGTTTGTGAATTGTACTTTGTGTATATTCCAATCTTCTGTGCTAATGTCCACTTATCAGAGAATGCATACCATGTGTGTTCTTTTGTGATTGGGTTACCTCACTCAGGATGATATTCTTCAGATCCATCCATTTCCCTAAGAATTTCATAAATTCATTGTTTTTAATAGCTGAGTAGTACTCCATTGTGTAGATGTACCACACTTTCTATATCCATTCCTCTGTTGAGGGTAGAAATACTTTATATACACATGTAGCTTTAATTTTTTTTACATTTAAAAAGTAAATCAGAAGCTTTATTTTTAATTTACAAGCCAATATTGTTGGAGTTCTAAGGACAATCGGATCCAGTTAAGATTCAGTCTGCTGTTCTCTCTCAAGAAGTCCAAAGAGAAGTTGCAGCTGCTCATGGGTTAAAGCACAAAAGTGCATATTGCTGTCACATATGGGTGACCCAAGTGTGTCCTCTAACATGGCTACTTCCGTGCCTTATATTTTCCCTGCTGTTATATTTTTGGAAACTCATACAGCTGGTTTCCGTTAGCAGAAATCCCGGAAGAACAATATTTGGGGACTGTTTTATTTCCACCTAGTCTTGTGCTGTGGTGCACCTGAGCAGCTGGTAGGCACCTCTGGCTTGCCCTTACAGTCTCCTAAAGCGGAATTCAGTAAGATTCCTTGCTTGTCAATACAATGCCACCTTGCCATCCACACAGTACTGCAAAAAATGGAAAGCATGAAGAGCAGACAGCACATTGGCTTAAAGCAAATCATTTTACCAAAGAACTTTGCAAAACTTTTCAAGTTATTCGCTTAATTAGCTCATTAATGTAAAGTTTGACCAACTTAATGAAAAAGCAAACACTCTTGTGTATGAATACTGACAGGATTCTGACATTGTTCATTTATGGATGCTCTTTCCTTGAAAGTCATCTAAACTTAGATATATGCAGGTCACATGCTTTTAGTGTGGTGCAATACTGGCTCAGAGAGTGTTTTGAAGCTTGGGTTGTTTTAATGAGGAAAACTAACTGTATATCTCAAAGAAAGGGAAGGTGTTTGTAGAAAAAAAATCCATTTGTGTTGTGGGACTGATTGCACACTACTCACACTTATTTACAAATTATAATGTAGATGGTGCTTGGCTGACTCTGAGTATGGTTGCATTTGGAATTCTTGTTGCAAGGGAGTATTCATTTATGAAATGTGAATGTATAGTCGAACAAAGGCATTCTGTTCTATCTGCTTATAAGTGCTTTATAAGGGCTGTGATTGCTCTTCATTTTTTTGATATATCTGAATGTCTTCTTCTTTCCAAACTTGGTAATTTTCAGGAGTCTAATAATAACTGAAAACCATTTTTAAAAAGCTGCCAAGAGAGCCTACTTTTCTGTCTGATTTAACTAATGTAGCTATTAGACTTAATCTGTTTAGTTGGGGAAAAATTAGTTTGTGACTGCAAATGGCTGTCTGCATTAATTACATCCAAATGAACAGAACCATTTTTAGAACTGTTTTTATTTCTATCAATTTTTTCTTTGCTTGGCTAAATATTTCCCTATCAGTATCAGTTAAGAGTCACAGAGAAGTTCTGAGACCCCCATAGAGTGTTTCCTATACACGTTGATTATGATTCTACAGTTGAAAATTCTAGAATTCATGAGGCTAGAGATAGGTAGATATGAAGTTCACTGGGTCAAACCGGGCAGACAGGAAGCTGGCCATCACTGGTATTCAGTACAATATTGCCCTCTTGATTCCAAATTCACTTTCCCTATCAAAGTCTTGAAGATGGTCATAGGAGGCCCTCCCAGATGATCAAAGACAAGTTTTACTTGTAACTGGTTATACATATTGCGACTGGTTGTAGATATTAATTCTATCCCCAAAACACCTTTACAACAGTATCTCAGTCACTGTGGAACCGAATGCCCAGTAACTATAGCCTAGTCAAACTAGTACATCTACCAAACTCTGTCTATTTTCCTCATCTAAAAGGCATGTAGGTTAAATGAGGTTATTTCTGGCTCTGACGTGGCCTGAGTATATATTAAGGCAGAGAAATGCATGTGATAAGGAACAGTGGAGAATATGTACACAGGAAGGCATAAGTGGGGGTGGGGATGGGAAAGGTATAGAAGAGAATCATCACACCAGAATTATGAATATAATTTTAACTAAAGAGAACAGATGGAATGTTCTCCTGGTAAACATGGAGTAGACTAAATTTTTGTCCAGAGTACACACACAGGAGGCTAAATTCAATGTGATATGCTACAATTCCAACTTTAGAAATTAAGAGTGAATGGAGGGACACAAAGCAAAACACTTACACTTTGCATAGCAGCTACAAGATAGTGTAATCTTTCTCTTCCTGTGGTGTAGTCACAGAAAGTCTGGTATTTATATCCAGGTTAAAAAAAACAAAAACAAAACAGAGTGTTCTTTTCTCCAGAAATGACATAACCTCCGTATACCACAGGGCTTCAGAAATAAGTTCTAGAAGTGTAGAGGTAAACATTCCTCTTATTGGTTTTTATGGGAAACGTCATTTCAACTGCTTGCTGTGATGTAGTCAAATCTACTGGAAGTTGCCAAAGTATTCATGGTACCTGATGAGATCCCCTTTAAGTAGACAATAGATTCATTTTAGCAAATGCCACCATTTTCCCCCATGTACCTAAGTTTTGGCTAGTATTATGGAAACAGGAGTGATGTTCACTTCTGTTACATAATGACCAGAGAGAGAGGGCATCTGCTACTCCTCTTTGTTCAACACTGAATAATTTTAACATAATTTCAACTGCATACATTTTGTTATTTTAAAATGCGTGGGGCCTGGAGAGATGGCCCAATGATTATGAGTTTCTGTTGTTCTTCTAAAGGACCTGAATTTGGTCCCCATGCTCCATCTTGGGTGGCTTATAACCACTTGCGTCTTTTGTTCAAGGTATCTGATACACTCCTCTGACCTCTACAGGCACCAACATACATAGATACACAGGCACATACACATAAATGAAAAAATAAAAGTAAATATGTTTTGTGTTCATAATTACTAAAGAGGTAACTCAAAGAGATCAGATATAACTTAAATGTTTAAAACTTATTAGAAGTAGTAAAGTCAAAAGATCTTAAGGACAGAAGAAGTAAAACTATTTGTATTTGAAGCACCGGCATTGGGAGGCTCAAGTCCACAGCAGAGATGCATTACTATAATGGAGAAGAGGAATAAGCAGATCACTGTCACACATCAAGGAAAGAGGATGAGTCAAGGTGGAGATAGTGAAAATGGGAGGGCTTATAGGGATCAAGAAAAAACAAAAAGTTGAATTCAGCATAGACAGTTATATAGATAGTTACTGGAACAGCCATGGAGACCATGTTCCATGGAGACCATAAAAGGTTGATTCAGGTATGAGGCATGTAAGTGGGAGATGTATATGGAAGTTTTGACCTTCCGTGTCCCTTTTCTTAAATCATGTGCATGTTCTAGCTTGAAACAATGTCAGTAATAACAATTAGTTATATAATCAGGGCAAGTTCTAAAGTAAGGCTAGTCTGTTTATTTTGAGTAATTTTCCTACCTAATATGATGTTTGTATAACATGTCAATTAGAGTTCATCCTTTTATTTCAGGTTCTAGACTGTTTTCCATGTGTTTCCCATTTAAGACAGTGTTTACAAGGAAAGCTTTGTGAGTGCAGACTTTTGTTTTTCTTGGTGGTTAGAAAGGTCTGAAGTGACCAGTAGGAAGTATTGCTGTCCTTTCTGTAGTGGCCAGGATGACCAAGAGTCAGATTATCCTTGGCAAGTATGGCTGACTCTCAAGAGCATGCCAAGCTGTACTTTAAGTCTGGACAACTTCACAGAGGCCAGTGCAGTACAGCTCTGCATGTACTAGACTTGGACTTCACCTTCTCCTGGACTTCACCACCAAGACACCTGGCACATCTCATCACGAATATTTACATGAATTATGCTGTGGGGCATAAATGACCTTGAACAATGGAAACATGTTTGCATGGAAAACAGGTGTCAGGGTGTGACCAGAGCACCTGAGTGTCTGCTAACTGCCATCCTTTGCCTAGTTAACAATTTCTGTTTTTGTTATCTTTTGCTGGTGTGATCTGCAGGTTGGTGAACATCAGGACTCATGGAATGGAAAGGCAAGAATCAGAAAGGTCTTTTGTCCCTTTCCCAATGCCCCTTGAAGCTTTATTCAGAGGAGGCCTCTTTCTTTGACCCAATGTGAAAGCTTTAGGTTTCCTGAATGTAGGGACAAAAGTATCCTAACATCACATGGCAGGGAACTGCTCTGATGGACAAAGGGAATAATTCATTCATAGCCCCCTTTCTGACTCTATCCTTTCTTTTCTAGGAACTTGAAAATTGCAGTTAGTGATTTTATCAGAAGGGGTCGACTAGAGACAGGGATGTTGTAAGGTTCCTTATAGAGACTCTATGTCTTCAGATACTCCATAAGGGACTATCTTTACCCCACACTCCCGCATCCCAGCAGCCACTTTATTTCTTTCCAGTAAGGTTGCCAGATATCATGTACAACCCTAAAGGAATTTTAATACAAAGTAGACAGTGAATATGGTCTGTGTATGAGTATGTTTCAGATATTATGTGGAACATACTTACACTAACATTTTATTTTCGACTTAAGTCAGACTTAAACAAGCATGCCATATTTCTGCTTGTTAAATATGATGACTCTGTGTGAACAGCATTTTTGAGGAGGTACAACTAAATTTGGATATTTCATCATGCTATGCTCTTATACCAGAGGGTATGGATGCAAGCTTCTCTCTTTCTTAAAAGTACAGTTCAGGAACTGGGAAGATGGCTCAGTAAATTAAGGCATTTGCCTCCACCCTTACTACCAGCATTTGCTTTCTGAACCCCACATGGTAAAAGATTATAACATACTCTTACCAGTTGTCCTCTTAATTCCAAACATGAATCCCTGATAAATATTTTTTATTTAAAGTAATAGCCAAGTATTTAACTTTTTATATTTAAAAAGCAATGTGTGTGATGAGATCTAAAGTCAACTGGAGTATGGCTTCTCCCAGTGGCTGTAGGGAAGCAAACTCTTTTATATCTCAGTTTGTGGCTAGAAAAATGGCTTACAGGGAGTGGAAGCTCATGTACTGCTTGCTTTGTGACTCACTCCTATCAGTATTTGTCATCCTATTAGCTAAACAACTTCCCTGAATTCTAAATCTAAGATCTAGGAACCCATCCTCACTCTATGAATACTGCACTGATACTGCATATACAATGACAAAGGTCAGAGACAGACGTCATGATCAAGTACATCCCAGCAATTGATATCTTTTCACAATGGGCTGTGAGGATTAAAAGCAAAGATTCTTAGAGCAAACTATCTTTCCCATTATGGGGTCAGTCACATTGTGTTTCCCCCCGGACCATCAAAGAGGCAGTTCTGCCTCAGAATGAAATAGTTTATTCACTGTTCCTATTAGGATCAGGCTTGTGCTGAGCAACGTTAATTCCAATCAGTTTGACTCATTATTCCTCAGAAGATTGAAGCCTGGGTATTTTTACCCAGCAGATAAGAATTTCATATGACTTATCAAGGTCACATAGCAAAATTTGCCATAGAGAACAGAGTGTCTAAAGAGAAATTATTTTAAGGGTATTTGTCTCTAATGTTACTTTTTAGCTAGCCAATTTCATCTAGCCATGAAGGCAAATGGATGGAGCTAAGTAAGTTATTTTCAGTACATTAAAATAAATGCCTCAAAGCCTGTGTTATGTTGCTTTCATTCGGGAAAGATGATAACTAAAATACCAGAACCTTATCCTTTCTATTTTAGATTAGAGCACATACAATTTTTGCATCTGCTACTTTATCCCCCCCCCAAAAAAAAAACAGTGCAAATTATTCTAGTACCTAAATATGAAAAAATGAATAAAGCATGCACTTTCACCATTCCACTTGATATTGTTCATGTCACATTCCTATGAAGGAGAATTTCATCAGTTCAATTTTAGGGGTTCATTTTAGCCTGGAGAAAAACATCCCAAAACACCAAAGGATACCTGAATTCACCAAATGCTGAGCCTTATATGGACTATACTATTTCTCCTGGATGTATAACCCTACACTAACATTTAATTTATAAATTTGGCATAGCACAATAATACAAAATACAGAAGGAGAAGAAGGGCTAAATAACACTAAAGATGTCTGAAAAAGCTATATGGAATTATTTTATATTTGCCTAAAATTACATATAGTGGATATGAGCAGTATGTGTGTCCTTTTAATGAAGTTATGCTGCTTGGGTCGACAATGCTTCCCACAAGAGCTATTGACCTATTACCAGGCATGAGAGTTATTGATTAGGGGAGTTCAAGAGACTCCCAAAACAATATAGTCAATTGCTCTTACCATTGTTTACATCCCAGAGGCTGAATGTAAGTCCCTACCGCTGAAAACAGTACATACTTCAGACACACAACTTGGAATAGTAGAGTTTGTTATGACCTGAAAGTCTCCGTCTTTTCACCTAGCAATTATAGTACCAGAAGGTGCTATGCAAGCTGCCACAAGAGAGAAGCAATCAGTGGTCCTACCCAGCCTATGAACTGCAAAACTGCACAGCATGGCAAGATATCCCTCAAGGTACAATAGTGGCATTCAAATCTTGATGATAACCAACATCTGTCTAATTTGACTTGCCTATTCCAGAGGAAGAAATCATGCTTGGTACTGGAACCCTAGGCAAACACCGAGGCAATGTCAATATACGAGAATTTACTACCCCTACTTCAATAAATGAGCCTACTTCCTAACTGCATTCTAAATACTCTTATGTCCACAGATGAGTTCTCTCTCATTCTTCATTAAAGAAGTCTCTCATTGAAACAGGAGATGGGTTTCAGAAAGTAAAAACTAGACAAAATTCAGACTACAAATGTATGTGGGTACCTAGTATCAGTAGATATATCTACAATAGATCTTCTGTACCTAGGGCTACAGGAACATTGCAGAAGAGGAGGTAAAAAACTTTGAAGAGCCAGAGGACCAGAGATGGTATCTTATAGAAATAACAAAGAAGGTACTATGCCCAGAGTACCTCATCAATATGGCTATATAAAGAAGTCCTAAATAATGAGAATACCAATAGGCATGCTAATATTGAAGAGGGCAACATCACAGAGGCTCCCTTAGACAAATAAGTAAAGGTAATGACTTCTGAGAAAGGGAAATTAGTCTTTCTCAAGAAGGAACAAAGTACACACAAGCGACACTGAATGGACTGAGCAAGTTGTTTTACATGTTTATGCATATATCTATCACTAATAATCAAAGAAAAAGAGGTTATCAACTTGAAAGAGTATAATGGACATAAGTGTGATTGGAGAGAAGAAAGGAAAAGGAGAAAAATGATATAATAATACTTTGATTAAAATTTAGAAAATAGAAAAATAAACACTATAGTTTTAGAAAGAAAGTATACAGTAAGTAATAAGAGGATAATTGTGGCAGAATAATGTAATTAGCAACAACACTCCTCAAGTTATTTTAATAAAAGCCCAGACATGCCCAGTCAATCAGTCTTAGTGGATGCTAAGCATCAAAATAGGTATATAGCTTATACAATGTGGAAACATTAGAAGACATGATTCAGGCTCCAGGTGCCAATGGGAAGGACAGCACAATATTTCACCATGTTGCTCAGAACTGTGCACAATTTGAGATATATACATTGTTTCTTTTTGTTTATGTCCTTTTAATACTTTCAGATGCCTGATCACACATACCTGAAATCCTGATGAGTTAAAACATAGATAAGGAAACCTACAATCTCCTTTCCTGGGTGGTTCTGTTAGACTTGGCTAAAAGAGGAATTTAATATGTAGAGTTTGCCATGTGAATTAGCAGATGGTACTCTTTGAAAACACATAATTTGATGTGAGGAGTCTGAGATGTTAAGTCAATATTGCCTTTACTGTACTCTACTCTATCTTGATATTTTTCTCCACCTTATTACATGGATAACCAAGCATTCTCAAACCTGTGATCAGAATTTGCCTTTAGATTCACAAAGGCAATAATTAGATGTTTGCAAGTTCTACTTTCCACCACCTTCTCCTTCCTAGATGTCTTGTGGAAGGCCTCTCTGCTTGGCTTCTCAGATTAACTGAGCAATAAGTTGCCTGGTCAATGAATTTTTTCATGGTATCTACAATTCTTCACCTTCTTACATAGCTGAAGAAAGTCTGATATCTCTCATAAATCCTTTCCATCATTACTTAATTCCTAAAGCCAATCTCAGTTGAACATCAAAGTTATCTTCTAGAAGCATCTCACCAACAAAGGATCTTTAAGCTTGCACTACACAATGGTTTCTGCCCAGACTAAATGTGATGTCTTCACATCTAACTTGAAAAACAAATAAATATATGCCAGTTATAGACCCATGAGTACTGTGAACATATTGAGAATAATAATCTCAGTAAAGAGAGAAAGTCATACATAATGGTGCTATCCCACAAACCTCAGGCCTATCTATGGAGGTTCTGTTATTTTAACTTGTGTGTGAGTGTGTGTGTGTGGGGGGGGGTACTACAAGTGTATATATGAGGGAAGACTCTGAAAATTTAATCCAGAGAAAGTCAAGTGGCTTGTGTTTATGGAAAAGTGACCCCATATTTCTGTAGTGTGTAAATGAAAAGGTTTTGTCAATCCTTAGGTATATTTGCATCAGTTCCTTCTTGGTATGACTGGGATTTACTCTAAAGACAGTTTTCAGTTCTCAATGAGCAGGCTGCTGTTCTGCCCTTTCTACTCCCTCAGCATTCACCTGTAAATGCCACTTTCTAAAATAGCTAAGACTCTGCCAGAGGATGCATCCTGTCACCCACACACAAGCAAACCAGACGTACTGAAGGAATAAAGCTCTAACAGTCATCATTCAGTGAAAAAAAATGTTCTTGGACACTTACCACTTCCACCTTGTCCCTCAGTGGGATGACTCTGAAGTCAACCTTCTTGGAAAACCCCTCAGCGCTCTGTGGTATGTTGAGTGCTGGTCCTCAGCGGTCCTGAGATTCACTTTGCACTTGTTTCATCTATGTGTTCTTCCCTTTCTCATGTCATCAATCCCTACTAGAGTTTTCATTGATCCTGCCCCAGCAACCCACCCTAGCTTTTCTTTGCATCTGTTTCCTAGGGATTAGAACACTTTACCCTTGGTTCATCCTGGCTTTTAATATCACTAAGGATTCAATGAAACTAAAGATGGTATTGAGTAAAATGAAGAGAAGAGTTGTGACAGGTAAAAAGGGACATCTGCTATATATTGAAGATTTTAGATGTGTGTTTTCATGGATGTTTCTGAATGAATTTCACATCAGAGGGTGTTCTGAGACATTAAGAAAAGTAGCATTCTGATAAGAACCCCTTAGGAACAAGATAATGTGCCTTGTAGTTGAGGGGGCAGTAGACTGGTGACTAACTCTAGTTTATACAAGCCAAAATGTAGAGAGTAGGTAATTTGCCACTCTATAATCAACAAATAGACCAACCAGATATTGGAATGTTAGGCTTTGCCAGCACTCTGATGGGATATTTCTAATACATTTGTTGACAAAATGATGTTTATACTAGGATGGAATTTGGATTTGTGGAAAAGACAGTGTGTGTGTGTGTGTGTGTGTGTGTGTGTGTGTGTGTGTGTGTGTGTGTTTGAATATATGTTCTTTTAAGTCCTACAACTAACATCATCTATGGTACTGGTATCTATAATGAGTAGCTTGATTTCTGTGTCTGTAAAATAGAACTGCTGGATTTAGCATACAAAATTACAAGATACCCTGTTAAATTTGAAGTGGATCTAAACAAAAGTTGTTTCAAGCACTCCCCCAATCCTTATTAGATGTGTTTGTATATGAAAGTATCAATCCTTTAGCTAAAAACCCAAGGTAGCTTTTCTGTTTCATCTGACTACCCCACTTCCAACCCACCCTCAGGACCATGGAAGACAAAAAATCAAAACCTTGAGGTGTAGATTAGCTGCTTTTCTCATTGTTGTGATAAAATACCAGGCAACAAAGAACTTAAGAAATGGTTTATTTTGGCTGTTTATTGGAATCCATCTTGTTCAATACACTCTATTTTGACAGGAAAGGCAGGGGGAGATGAATGGTGGTACTCAGTTCATTTTGTCTTGTCTTTTCTTTTTATTCAGTCTAGGTTCCAGACCATGAGATGGTGGTACCATATCTAGGGGAGGTCTTCCTTCCTAAATTAGACCTCTGAAAACAATGTTACAAATACATTCATTCAGTGGTATGTCTCCTAGCTGATTCCAAACCCACTGATGTGGATGATGAAAAAGAAACATCTCGGTGTGATGCTTATAAAAAAGGAAAATCTTGGGATAGAAGATAAAGGTGCTGCTAGGCTCCCACACTGAGCTAGAATGTTAATTGCAATGTAGTGCTTTACTTATAACATTTCAGTTCATCGATCTATTGAACATGCATTTATTGAGAGTCTTCTGTGTATCGGAAATTTCTCAGCACTTGACAGAGAAGAATGAGCAGAGAAGACCCAGCTCCTCACTTCATACAAGCTTGATTGTAGGACTATTTGTAGTTGAATACTACAAAACTTTAAAATAAGTTATGGCTCTTACCTCAGCCCTTGATAGACAATATTGTGTTAGAAATTCTGGGAAAAAAAAGTATTCATGTCGAGTAGCTGAGTATTTTCAAGCCAGGGTTGGTTGTATCCTTGGGGACAGAATCTATGGATGCACAGAAGGTTGTTTTTCTGTGTATGTTTTCATACCATACTCCATTTCGAAAAGGGTTTGAAGCCACATGCCTCATTCCTGTTGCTCTGCTTCACTCTCATGCATTTGCTTCCTCTAGTCACAAAAGAGTCAGGTGAGGTATGATGATAGCCATGATTCTGGATCTGGTGGAATAAATAAAGCACACAGCCTCAAATTCAAAAGATAGCCATTTGGGGTATGTACATTATCCTTACATGTGATGTTTACAAAAAACAGGTAGAAGAAAAAAGAGATGTAGGATTGTTTGAACTTCTGCTCCTAGAAATTAATTCCCCTATGCTTCTTTAAACCTTTTGCTATGTTCTACAGGAGCTAGAGAATGAAAGAAGATGAAAACAGTAGCTACATGCAAGTACCACATGTAGTAGAACCCTACCTCTCAAGAAATAATGAATGGGGTTTAATGAAACATTGGGAAAATCAAGGTCTTGTGGCTCATTGCCCATCTTTAACTTGAGTATCTTTGGGGAGAGCTTTATTTTTATTTATTTATTTGTTGACTTATTCTCTGGCACTGTAATTCCCTTTGTAAGCATATTCAGTGAAATATATTTGACAAAGAAGATGTTACCTTATGAACACCAGAGAGTATGTATTTAGGTGTTTCTCTGTACTCTTCATGTTATCTGAAACATTGGTCTCATCCAAAATGCTGTGAGCATGATGACAGTTCGATGCTTCTTACCATATGCTCTGTTCCCCTTTGTTCTTATGTTTTTCCCCATCAGTGATATTACTGAGTTACTCCCCAAGTGGAGAGTTAAAGTGTTATACTGTGTACAGAGTAGAAGTGGAATCCGATTTCAGCAAGTTGGGCCTTCTCTATAGTTCATGACATGAGAGCTATGATTCTATTACCAAAATTTACTCCTGGAAGATGGCTTTCATAGGATTTTTTTTTAGTGTAATTCAGTCCATTTTTCCCATTTACACCAATAGAAAAAAAAAATCTCCCAAACTTTCATTGTCTGTTCCTTTGAATAATCACCATTGCCCACATAGCAGCCCTCCCCCTACATGGCTCATTCACCCATCCGTTTTCATACACCTGAGCTGTTTGCTTATGATTGCTGCCGTTTTAAAAGAACTGAAGCCTTGCAGATTCCACTACATTTTGCAAAACAACACACTTGGCCTTGCTGTTGCATATGCTCATATCCAAGTTCAATGACTATTGAAGAGAACTATTATGCCAGAAGAGCTCTGAAGTGATCCTGGTATGTCAGAAGCAATGTGAGCACTGATTTCCAACAACCGAATCATACATCCTGTGTCCCGTGGCTTAAAGTTAACTCTACATATAGCATAAATAGTTATGTACATTATTTTATACTGCACTTCAGGGTAGTTAGTTAAGTGTGGGGAAAGAATTGCATTGGTTTTCTCAGCATTTCTATATGTTAAGATTGTTCTTGACAAAATGTTGAAGGGTTGTTAATTTAGTTCAAGCAGAATGCTGTAATTCTTCTTGTCTCAGCAGGACTGGACCACCCCTTCTGATTTTATAATAAGAAAAGAACACAGTACCTGCATTCACTTCTCTGGCAGTCAGCTAGCAATGTGATTATGTGATTTTCTTTGTCAAGCAGTATCATTGCCTTGTCTTCATTAAGTTGAATCACTATGGTTTTTCTCTGTAGTACTGAAGGAATGCAGCACGGTTTTTATTTCTCTTCTTTAAGCACAGGGCATATCATATTCCTAGCAGAATGTATTATCCAATGAAGTTTGCTGAAATTTTTCTCACAGAAATTCTGCTAGGTGATTGTGTTACACTCTTACATAAAAGGCATATTCAGGAGTGAAAGTTTCTTTCTTATTACTGGTGGGGAGTGCACAGGTTACATGTGCTTTGGCATCCATATAGTGGTCAGATAACAACTATGTGGAGTCAGTTCTCTCTTTCCATCCTCATGTAGTTTTTAGGATAGAAGGAAAATCATCAGGCCTACACAGCAATTGCTTTACCCAGTCACTCATCTCTCCAACCCAAGAAGAATGTTGTATGATACTACTTTTGTAATAACTATATGCAGCTATGAGGCCAATTATTGTGTGTAACTTTGCTACCTCACCTAAGCTCTGGGAATGGGCCATGCTACCAGCCTCTACCCAGCTTCCCTTCAATCCATGGATAAAAGACACTCACAGTTGCTCAATTTCGACTTGCTTTTTGACACAATTGCTTGGTGCTTCTTATCTCCCACCTAGAAAAGCATGCCCTTATCAATATTCTTATTTCTGCACCTCCCACTTGCCCTAACCTTTAGTTGCTCAGTTACATCTCTGACTGCCCACCTGTAGGAACATCCATAGGCCTCCACTCTGCCCAAGATCTTACATGACTGGTCAATTTTTGTCCATCAGAAGCCTGGCAAACTCTGTCTCTCCTCCCTTGCATCTCTCTTCTTGTCTCCAGGGACCCAGAAATTCCGGCTATCCCTTCCATCCAGCAATTAGCCCATAGCTTCTTTCCTGACAAATCCATAACCAACTGGGGAACAGGACCTTAGCATCAGCAGCCCCCTATACCTCATGTTTTCTGTCCAATAAAAAATTTAAAAACAAAACAAAACTCTTCTCCCAGACATAAATTGAACAGAGCCATAGCAATCATGTAAATTGCACAGTATGATATACAAATGACATCTGGCCTATTGTATTTGCCAATTAGATAGAGTACTTTACCATCACTCCTAATTTAAAGAACTATGATTCTATCCCTAGATTATGTTTAGATTTTAGCCTGTAATGCCATCTGAAAACCATATCTTCCACTCTATAACCTCTCTCTCAATGTTAAACATCTTGAGTTTGATTGTGAGACTAAAACTAGTCTTCAACCCCATTAGAAATCTGAGAATGACTTAAACATTACCTGGGTATATAGGAAGCACCAAACATAGCTTCTCAAACCATTGCAGAGACAGCTGACTACCTGGACAGGCCCCTACTTCCTCAAAATGTTGGAGCATCAGTCTTGAGCCTTTGCTTTTCACCCTCCCATTCCTCATTCATCTGAGGGAGGACAGCTTCAGGCTACCAGTAGAGTTTAAGTGGGAGATATATTCTAAGATCTGACTTGGGGAACACTGACTACCAATTGTCATAGCATCATGTCAAAGTTTGGAAGTTTCCAGAGTGACCAATGGGAGAAGTGAGTCTCTAAACCTGGGCGTCCTACTTATACAATGCTAGTTCTGTCCTAATCCATTGGTGAGGTTAAACTCATTCAACAAGGAGGTACCTCCCTAGAAAGGTACTTCTCTTGTAACACTAAATTAGGCTTTGCAAACTATTGATGTGTTACCATGTATGATTATTGTTTGTCTCTCAACGTTTCATGTGCTAGAAGGTTAGCTCTGGAATATCAGGCAGTGGGAAATTTAAATGGGAATCAGTCAATAGCAATTAAGTTTCAAGGATTTCACCCTCATGAGTAGATTAATATAACTTCATTTATATACCACAGATCTCATATTTCTGAGTTAGTTCTCATGAGAGTGACTTGTAAAGTGACTCTGCTTTCCAAATATTTCCATTTATATATATAAACCCTTCTCTTTCCACTTTTTTGGGGAGTATGAGGTAGTGAATATCATACTGTCTTGACCATCCATGTATCATAATCATAAATTAGATAAACTTCCTAAATAATAAGGTTGATATTACAGCCTTAGGCATTTGTACAATGGTATAAAATGTTTATTCCAAATCTAATCAAGAAAGAAAACTAATTTTAAATGCATTGAAAATTACTCAAACTCAGTTAAATTAATAAAAGTATAGTGATGTTTTAATAGTTTAACTAATGTATTATAGTATAATTTGATGGTTTACTTTACTGAGCATTATGTGTAGAGCATTTAAAAAATAATTGGTTTTAAAATTCATTATTAAAATTTCTTTTAACTCATTAAGTTATGCCTAGCTATGTATGAAAGTAAATACTCTACATAGAATATAGAGATCTTCTTATTCATTTATTGACTATGAAGACTAAATAAAGTTAGGTGGTGGCTGTGGATGATAATATTATATTTATTAAATTATAAATTAAAATATATACATGTAAAAAGTGTTTTATTCTGATGAGAAAACTGGGTCTCACAGAACACTTGCCCCGGATTGACAGTTAAAAATGTATAAATTCTTTTTCAGGATAGTCTTAATCATGACTATTAGCCACAGCTATGAACCATAGATATGAGCACAACAAGATAATGGGAAATCACTCCAGTTTTCATTGTAGTAAACCTGAAAAAGTTTAAAGAAAACAAAACAGCTTTTTATGTACTTACTTTGAATTTTTAAAAAAAATCAGAAGTTTTTACATAGAGCGTATTATTTTGAAAACTTTACTACCCTCCTCCCAGATTCCCCACCTCCCAAATCATCCACCTTCCCCTTCTCTTTTTCTTTCACTCTTGGGTTGGGGGTAGGGGTAGAAGGAAAACAAAGTCAAAACAGGCAGCTTTTTATTACATTTATACAAAGGAAACATTAACAATTAGTTAACTATTGATTTAGGATTAAGTAATGAAAGTTGTAAAAATATTAGAGCAAATCATACTGTTTTTTGAGAACTATTTTGAAACAACTAATAAATCCTATAGAAGATAAGAAATGTTAATAACCATCAGATAAGGAAATTTAAATTGAATTTTTTGTGAGAGTTTTGCTCCTCTGTTGATCGTTGGCCCACAGCTGACATGTTTTTACTTGATCAAAAGATAAAAAAATGGAGACCTTTAGGCCATTTGTACATTAGTGAAGTGAGTTAGAATTCAAGAAGACATCTGATTCCACTCAATCAGCTAAGAGGGTGTGGAAAACAGATGGTATTTTAGACCAAAGTAAAGTCCCTTGAAGACCATCAGACTTAGAATCCATCTGAACTCATACTGCCTTTATAATTATGAATTTCCATCACCAGGACAGTGCCTGATATATAGTACTCAGTCAGTAAATTCCTGAAGAGACGAGACATTCTTGCAATGCTACTTAAAAACTTATGGAAAATATTTACACAAATATTTTATACTCATTATTTTTCCTATTTGTCTGTGAGCCTAGTGGAGTCCCAATAAAACATTGCTGCTAGTGCTCATTTTAGTAGATTTGTTTTGCTTTGAGTTTTTATTTTAAGCAAATGTATTATTTTCAGGCTTGAAGATAAAAACACAGACACATAAAAATAGTGAAACAGTGATGTAAATTAAAATGAACACCTGAGAGAGAAAAACAAGCAGATTTCAAGGTTTGTTATTCTCGAGTAAACCTGGGCTTCAAAATTTTAAACTCCAAAATCCATAATGTTATTTTTTTAGGCTCCACAAAGCATGCCTGTGGTTGACTACATTGTTGAAATAACATTTTCTGTGCATTTGGCTCAACTACATCTACTCACTGTGATACCCATTCCTGTTAGTTGGTAGGCAACAGCTGCCTGATCTTCAATATTGGAAAAAAAAATAAGGAGAAATGGATTTTGTACCTTGGAAATAATACAATGTGAGATCACTCAAAAGTATGACTTTAAAACAAATACATACTTTATTCTCTTGCTTGCTTAAGTTATTAATGCAATATTAGCACAAAATTTCTCTATACATATATAAGATGGAATGGACCCTGTTCTTTTCAGAGTATTTGAATACTTCATTACAGAAACTAATGGTACTCAAATTTTCTAAAGCTATTCTTTTCTTAAAAACAGAAGTGACTTAGCCTAGTGTTGCATGACTGTAATTGCAGTAGTTCTAGAAATGGAGGCAAGAGGATCCTGATAGCAAGGCATGCTCAGCTTAGGCTGGGGAGACATTATCTCAAAACAAATAACAAGACAAAAGAAATTTAATGAACATAAACTACAAAACAACCCAAAGCAATAAAAAATTACAAATTTGACTATTTTGACAGTTTATTGGGAGAAAACATACAGTAGTTTTCATAAAGCTTTCGATGAGCATATTTCAAGAAGTGAATGGTACTGCAGTTATTGTAAGGTTAGTGCCTTTAAAGACATACAGGGTAATTCGTCTTTCCTGGAGTGATGAATAAAATGGAGGCCTGTATAGGAGGATGCACATGTCATAGAATTCCTGGCCTTTGCCTATCAAGTTAAAGGGACTTTTTCTAATGATTGCTATGGAGAGACAGTATCTTCCCTACTCTGTGCTTATAAGGAAAGTTTATCACAAGATATGGCTAACAAATACCTTATTTTGTCCTTCCTTCCTTCCTTCCTTCCTTCCTTCCTTCCTTCCTTCCTTCC
>JADRCD010209246.1:0-12609 GCA_019843815.1 Montemys delectorum | reverse complement strand
TCCTTCCTTCCTTCCTTCCTTCCTTCCTTCCTTCCTTCCTTCCTTCCTTCCTTCCTTCTGTCTTTTCCAGTTTCCTGGTGTGAAGTTAGCTGTCCCAGTACACAAGAGTCTGGTATGCCATTTTGCCTGTGTTTCTTATTCAAGACCAAACATTTTATTTTCATTTTGAGTATCACCACACTCAAATAACAAACCCCATTAGTATGGTTAAATGTATCTCCCATAGCCAATGCAAACGTGAGTCCCCAAAAGTCTTCCTGGAGTGTGGGCCAGCAGGCATTTGACCATGTGTCACCACCTCATATACAGATATTTTCCCATGATGTGACTGCTGTTATAGGAATAAGTTTATCCCTTGTTATATGCTTCTCTTCTTCTTTTTTCCTCCCTTACCCTTCCCTTCCCTCATCTCCCCTCACCTCCTTTCCCCTCTCATGTTATGAATCAGTCTGGCTGATATTGTACTCCCATGCCTTCATAACTGTGAGAAAAAAATTCTGTTCACTATAAATTATACAGTCTGGTATTATGTCAAAACAGAACAAAAGAGCAAGACACATATGAAATACAAGTGATAATAAAGATAAGCTTCAATCTATACTTTCAGAACCTCAAAAGAATATAATTATGTCATTAATATAAGAAAGTATAAATTCTAAGAGATGCTCTATAGCCTCCTAAAAGCAGCTGACTTGCTCATAAATCAAAGTAATATATTAAAATTAGAAAATACATGAAGTTGTTGAAACCTTTAGACTTTTGCAGTTATTTCTGATAATGGTTTACACACACACACACACACACACACACACACACACACACACACACGCATGTACATACACCACATATCTTTGCAAGAGCATGATTGTGATCTTCAAAAGGGAAGAACAATATTTGAGTCAATAATAACTTTAACTAACTCCCCTTTTCCTTTGAGATAGCATGTATGCTAACTTGAGCTCCAACTTGTAAAGTGATCAACCTGTCCGTAAACTCCTGATCCTTGTGCTTCCACCTACTAAATATACAATCAAAATTGTTTACATTTCTTCTATGCTTATGTTCAGCTCTGACCATGTTGAGCTCACCTAGAGGGGCTGGTTTGAGGATCCTAACAGCAGCTCTCCATGAAGGATGGTTTAGACTACATGTAAAAGAGTGATTTGACTCAGAGTACTAGACATTATAATGATAAAACATCACTTTTCTAAAAAATTTTATCTCTCATTTAAGAGATATTTATTATATAACCATCCTCCTGGTCAATTCATTTTCATAAAAATAAAACATAAAATAATGTTTTTTTCTGGGAAAATATTATCAGGAATTTATAACAGATGGCATGCCAGAATCTGCAGTCTACTTCATTTTACCTTAAAGATGCAGTGAGTCACTCCAACCTTCCTCTGGTTGGTGATCATATCTATTATATATATTATGATATTGTGAATTTATAGTTAATATTTCTCCAAATTTTGTGGAGTAAAAATGTCTCTAAAATCTCCACAGTCAAAAATATATTGTTGTATGGTAAAGATCTGATTAGTGGTCTGTAGACTAGGGACTACCTTCAGAATAGGCCTGGTCCTAAAGCAGGACTCCAGGGTTGGGCTTTCAGCCTTTATCTTTAAACTATGAGGAGAGAGGATGTGAGGGTTGAAACAGTTACTAGTGGGCAGTAACTCAATCAGGACCAGGTTGATTACGCTTCTTGGTGGCTCTATTTCCTGGAGGACAATATATACCTAGAGAGGCCATGGAACTGTGTTTATAATTGGGATTTCAAAGGGTAGGTTTGTGGGAATGAGCTTTCAATCCATGAGATCTAAAGCTCTACATAGGTAGATCTTGTCAGAATTGAATAGATGATAGTTAGCTAGCTGATACCTATTGTAGAAAAGAATCATTTGTTTGATGTATCAGAAACACCCTTCTCATGTCTGGTGTTACAAACATTGTTATGTGGTCGATAGAGAATAGGAAGAACATACTTTGGCTCTTCTTATGCCCTATGTCTATTTATTGAGAGAAGACATTTACATGGAATGCCAGGCTCTGCAAGCAATAAGAACATCTGCAAGACAGCATCTTTTCCCTTAAGGGTCCTATAGTCTACTACAGCAGTTCTCAACCTGTGGGTCATGACCACATTTGGGATCAAATGACCCTTTCTCAGGGGTCACATATCAAATGTCCTGCTTATCATATATTTATATTATAATTCATAACAGTAGCAAAATTACAATTATGAAGTAGCAAAAATTAATTTTATAGTCAGGGGTCACCACAACATGAGAAAATGTATTAAAGGGTCACAGTGTTAGGAAGGTTGAGAATCATTGGTCTCGTGGAAGATATGAGATATGAATACATGCTGTTTAATGGCCATAGAGTAATCTAGAAGTCAGTAGAATTTGAGTTCATCATTAGCTGTGTTAAGGAGGTAGAAGCAAATTTCAAAGGTATATAATAAAAAAAATCAAAATCACAGTATGAGTAGTTAGAGCAAGACTATGTATAATTTATGCATTTTTAGAGTATGGTCAGAGATATTTTATTGTGGTTAGATCATGGCTAAGTGTACTTTATGAATGGTTAGAGCTGGCTAAGTATACTTTATAAGTAGAGCATGGCAAGTTATAGTTATGAGTGGTTTAGCAAAGGTAGGTATATTTACGAGTAGTTAGAGCATAGCTAGGTATACTTTCAGAGAGGTAAGAGCTTAGGTAGACAGACTTTATGAGTGGTTAGATCATGCTTAGGTATATCGTATGGGTGTATAGAACATAGCTAGCTATATTTTATAAATGGTTAGAGCATGGCTAGGCATTGCTAAAGCAAGTTCAGCGAGAGCTCATTGTAGACACTAAGCTAGTCCCTTGTAAAATTCTTTCAGCTCTCTGTATGTTTGAAAATTGCCATAATAAATGATGAAAAAAGACTACAGCATGCACCAGGAAAGTAATAAACTATTCTGACAGCCATTTAATTTTCATGCAATGTGATAGAAATAAAATATGAGAGCGAAGTTCTATGAAAATTTTTATTTTATTCGCTCTCTTCTCTATTTGATCAGAAGACGAAAGGTATTTAATGTTAGACAATATACTGTGCAGCCATCAGCAAATACCACAATTTCCAACTCAAGTTGACTTAACTGTAAGAAAGGGGCTTATTATGCAGAATGGGGAGACAAAGGCTATTCAATTCAGTTTCTCACTAACCCTCTCAGAGGCCTAAGTACCCGCTAAGCCATTACAACATTGTATTCTCACACACCTCATTCCTCTGTGTCCCAACATCAGGGCTGCCCTCAGCTTGCTGTTTAGTTTTGGAGTCAGTGTCCTGCTGTGTAGCACAGGATGGCCTCATACACTGGATCCCCTTGTCTTCATTATGGGATGGCTGGGTTGACAGATATGGAGCACCTTTGATTCCCATCCTCAGTCTTAGCCTTTTGCATCCTTGAAAACTTACTGTTAGACCTTCTTGTCTTATGTTGACTTGCCACACTTGTTCTGGATCTACCTCTGGTAAAAAATACAAGAAGGAGCGGGGCCAGGGTTTGTGAGAAACTCATGATGGCTTCACTTCATCTTGGTAGAGGGTAGAGTCAGGTGATCATTGTAGGATACTGAAGAAACAAACACTCTGGATGGGGAACAGGAGGCATTAGTGTGTAAAATCATATATAAGGTACTTTAGGAAAGTTCATGAGCATATAATACATTCTAAAATAGAATCACATTATAAAGTAAGTTTTTCCAGCGATTATAATAATTGCATGTTTAGTATGAGACCTATGAAAAGATTAAAGAAAATAATAATTTATAGTCTTAGCATTTATAAATAATCAAGGTTAATATATTGACATTTGTTACCTTTATAGTAATACACAATTTGTATTCTATTTGTTTTGCTTCAATTATTTTGTTGGAAAAAAATCATTAGGCATAGATCAAACCAAATTATATGAACATTCTTTCTAAAAACTAGACTGTTTAAGAAAAATGTGTGTGCACCCAAGAAGGGCATCAAATTCCCTGGAACTGTAGCTACAAGTGGACCCAATCTCAGTGGATACTGGGATTCAATCTTGAGTCCTCTACAAGAATGCAAATGCTCTTGAAAACTGGGTCATCTTTTCAGCCCTATAGTAATATTCTTGATGCTCAGTATGTACTGTCACACTGTACTTGTCTGTCTTTACTCCTCTCTTTATGAAAGGAATACCATGATTCTAAACATGTATGCTGTTAGAAAGCAACTATTTTTAGCAAGAGTAGTGTTCTTTGACAACTTTTAGTTCCATGGACTCTGAAAGACATATAACTAACTACAAACAAACAAATAAACACATCACCTATGTTGACCAACGTCTTGCTGTTTTATTAGTTTTTCCTTTATTTAAGAATAGGTGTGAGGGTGAATATGGTGGCTTTTGGCTTCCTTTAATACCAGCACTGCAGGGGCAGGGGCAGGGGCAGGAGCAGGGGCAGGGGCAGGGATCTCTGTGAGTTCAGTCTGGTTTATATCAGGTTATGTAGTCCAACGAGAAGTAAAATGTGAGAACTAGAATTAAAATTTAAAAAAAAATGAAAAATAAAAGAAAGAGCGAAAAACTGGGGCTATATAACCTGCTATTTCTTACTGCTTTCTAAATATAGTCATGATTTCTTAGTCCAGTGTCTACAAAAGTTTTAGGACTTAGTTAAGTATGTGAGTATTCATACATGGAGTTTTATATAGGTTAAGGAGTACATTTAAGAATGAGAGAGTGAATGAATGAGACGGATGGGGATCCCGTATCTCTCTATTTGGGATGGGATTTGTTAAGGGGTTATTAAGTCTGTAGAATTTGCAAATTACTTCATAAAAATGCTTTATAGGTTTTGGCACCTTAATGATGTTTACCATGGCTTAGAGGAGACAAAGGCCTCCAATCTTGTGGCAGTTGCCCAGAATCCGAAGCAATTGTGCATGCAATTATATAATTAAGTTATTAAGAGAAGTATGGCATTTGCACAAAATGGACTTTGAATTGTTTTAAACTCTGATATCTGGAAAGGTTAACAAGTCCTTCAACATCAGTTTTTTTTTTTGTTTTTTTTTTAATTCACCTTTGCTTTTCACGTGGCCGTCTTTTCTTCTTGCTAAGTAAATAGGAATTAGGAATTTTCTTTATAATTGAATATTGTGAGCTCAGTTCGGCCAGGTAAAGGATCTTATGAATCAAGTTTATGATGTTAGAAAAACTCAGCACATGCCAGTATAAGCTGCTTGGGAGAAAGGCGGTTTCATCTCTCGAAGCACATTTTCATTCTAGGATCTGCAGGAGATGCTGGAACCGGAATCTTACAGGGGGAGGTTAGAGCACCACAGAAAAGCGAAGGCTCGGTATTAAACATATGGGAAGCTATTTCCCTGAAGGTTGGCGCAGCCCATTTATGATGTTTAAGTAGATGAAAAGATGAAAAGTCTGTTTTACTTTAGGCATATCCATTCCCTTTCTCTAGAGGGACTGTGGCACAATCCAGGTTGGAAGTGACTAGCCCCCACGCCATACTGGTGAGGGCAACTATGGGCTCAGAGCATGGGATGCGGGAGGCTTGTCTATGTTAAATTTTAGATATATGGTAGCTTTTTATTTTTATTTTTTTTTAAACTGGGGCTGCTGGGAGTCTCTCACTTAATTATTCTTTTTATCAGTGCATTTCAGATGGACTCACTGGAGGGATCCCAGCAGGGAGCTGCTGCCACACTGGCTCTTGCTAGGGCATTTTCTAGTGCTGATAAGACCCATGAAATCGGTCCTCTTCCTTTAAGGGGTCTAGGAGCAGGAGGGAAGTGCTCTCAGAAAGCCCAGAGGATTCCATTAAGGAAAAGAAGTACCTGGAAAAGTGGCTCTCCACGCCCTACCTCTCCAGCTTTTACCCAGGGTTTTTATGCTCCGGTTTTGTGTGCGAAAACTAATCATGAAACATTCCGACACTCTCCATATAAAGTGACCATGGGGAGTTTATCAGGTCCCAGAAAGTTGCAATCAAGGGATCAACCCAAGACATAAAGCAGGAAGAGTCAGGAGATTTGAAGTCTGGCAGCTGGAACAAACCTCAAGTTACCTACAAGCTTCGGAAAATCAACACAAGCCACCTTGGGATGCCCAGCTTGTTCTCCCTCTTCCTAATACCCATAATCCTCTGCCTGAGTTTCCATGGAAACACTTTCTCTTAATCACCGAAGGTTATTGCCAACCTACGCATTTTTTTTTCTCTCACAGTGTCCACATGACTGACAGGGGGTTGCAGATAAAGGGGCAGGTGTTACAATTTCAACATCAAGTTCGTGTGCAAGTTCAGGTGCAGGAAGATTGTCTGCTCAGGATAAGAAACGTGATAGCAGTTGATTTGGGCTCTTATTTCATCGTTTTCTTTCCACAAGTTTTATTTCAACCGGTGGTATTTGAAGGGTACACTTCAAACCCGATTTGAAAACATCAGCAGTCTTCTGGGCCTTGGGCGTTCCACTTTGACTGGCATAGAAATGTTATCAGGTCCCATAGTGGGAGCAGAAAGCTCCAGTGTTAGCTAGTTATCCTTCTTGTGACCATCCTCTTTGGCATTGCTAGCTGTAGGTGAAATCTGGCTGTCCTCAAGTGGTCTTCCCACCTGGTACCCTTACAGCCTTTTCACCTGGGCCCCCTTATGTCTACCATACAGATGTTGGAGACAGAGATCTTTCCCCGCTTCCTGGGATCGTTTTAAACCATTATTACTTCTCTGTTGAAAAGAAAACCCATCATCTCCTTTGAAACAGATTAGTTTATATGTTCTCAGATTATGTCACCTAGAATTAACTGGCTTTCTATCTCATTCCTTTGTCTCAGCTAATAAAAACTGAAGCATTATTGTGAGTTATTAACAGTATTTGTCTTCTTTCCACTTCAAGTAGTATCTCAATTGTGGGTGGCTTCAATGTAGAACTGAAAGTTCTTGCTTGGTCCAACCATCATCTAACCCTTGGCTTCTTCCCCCTTCTTCTTTTCAGCTTGTCTTTATTCTGTTCTTCTCCCCTCAGTTTTGTGTTACATGGCCTGGCCTGCCTTTTTATTTTTATTCGTTTGTTTCTTGCATTTGAAATATTCTTCAGTGCCATCTTTGGCTTGAGATCGTTTGACACAGTCCTCCTTAACTACTGCACAAGTATAACCATCTACTTTATGGGGTTTCCCTTCTAGGTCACACTTTTATAAATGCATCGTTCTTTATTGACAACCTTTAATTAGGTTGATCTGAACCTTAGTGCAAAAAGCCTCAACAAGCATGATACACACACACACACACACACACACACATACACACACACACACACACACAGGCCAATCACAATTGGATGGAAACACACAAAGACAGACTGCTTGGCCCTTGTCTAACATTTTGACAACTTCAAAAAGTCCATATTATGCCTTTATGGAGGAGGGAAGTCTCCATTATCTCTTACAAAGCAGTGTTAACATCCATTACACCCATAGCAGCAATGCCCCTCCTAGCTATGGTGGTAGAGCTCAGCTAGGCTGAATCTTGAATGCACACAAGCATTAGAAGCAGCAGGAGAAAAATGTGACTCTTTAATCCTATCTCTGTTAAAGTTACCAGCTCCAGACATCCAGTTTCCAGCCTCCTACTCACACTGCCACATGTCATCTTTGCAGTGTAATCTCTGAATCCAACAAAATTTTCTATTGTAGATCTCTACACTTGATCCTCTGTTCTCTATTGTAGACTGCTACACTTGATCCTCTGTTCTCTACCCATCCTCATAATGTTCACAGTTGCTCAGCATGGAAGTCAGAGACCATCATGCATCATGATGACTTCTGCAGAGGTACTCTTTATTAGCTACTTTGCTCCTTCAGTTAGAAGTTCCAACTACTAGTTCTCCTCCTTTCTGGTCATTCTTCCTCATTTCCAAGTGGCTGAGTTTTATTCAGGAGAAACCTACCACCATATTTTCTGGTCCTCAGTCAATCATCAGCCTCAACGGGAGTTCACACAAGTGCCCTCTTGCTTTCTTACTCAATCTGTTTGTTTCCTAGACTTTGGGAATCTTCCAGTCTTATTTTTTTCTGTTTCATTCACTTGTATAGTTTACTATTCTTTGTGAGTGTCTTATAGTTCTTGGACTTCTAAAGCATGCACACACACACACACACACACACACACACAAATATATATGGGGGAGGGAAGTCTCCAATGTATGTGTGTGTGTGTATGTATATATATATACACACATATATATATATGTGTATATATATGTATATATCAGTGAAATATATATATATTTCACTGATAGCATGTCTATAATGTCAAATGTGAGTAAAGTGTCCTTTGTGTCTATACATTTATCAGTTTTTATTAGAAATTATCTCACAAGTATATGTCAAAAGCAAACAAAAAAAACCTTAGAAATTGTCTACCTCAAATCTGCCATTCGTCTCTTTCCATATAAAAAACCCCAGTGTTTTCTAGGAAGCTGAGACTGTTCATCAGGTGAGAGTACTTTCTGTCCAAGCAAATGAAGCTCAGTTTCTCGAGCACTGATGAGAAACCCAGGCATGTTTTGTGTGTTTAGAACCCCAGTGTTGGGGAATGGAGATGAAATGGATAGATGCTGAGAGTTCACTGGCCAGCTAAGGGCCCTTACACAAACACAGGGGTACTCTTCCCCAACTATCATGTATGCATCCCCCAATCACACTGCAAATGTTTTCTGTGAGCCCACTGCTCAGAGGAAAATCTCTAGAGTAGATAGTTGAGCTTTCTTCCTTGCTTTGGCCTTGGTACCCTCTCTTCCAACCTCTGCTTTCTGTATTGTATACTTGCTCTCGGTTCTCAACATGTACTCTATCATTATATCTTGCTGGCACTGTAAATATATCCCCCTTGAACTGTTTTTCATTTACCTCACAAGGATGTGAGTTCCATGAAGTCAAGGACTTTGTCATATTTACTCCTGCTCTAAAATCTAGAGCTGACATACTAACCAGATCCAAGTTATTGTTGAATAGCTTTTACATTTTGAAATAGCTGATAGGGAGGGATGAGCAAGCCGGTTCAGTCAGTCAGCAGGGTCTCAAGGGAGGGAGTGAGGATTGAGAAAGAAGAAAAACAATTGGACAAAATTATAACATGACTCCAGCCTGTATTGAGGCTGACACAGTTTTATTTTTCTCCAGCCTGCTTTTATATCATTCTAGGTATATCCAGAAAACATGGTCAGTTCTTAGATAAAAGACAAAGTAATCAAGCGAAGTAGTAGTAAACAAGGAGATCACACAAGATAGTAATTAAGTAAAGTAGTATGTAAAGAGATCACATAAGGAAGTAATTTAGCACAGTAGTAAACAAAGCCCCATGGTCGCTGTTTCTAATAGTCTTATCTAAGCCTACTTCCTTGTCTGAGTCCAGTGACAAATTCCAAATTCCTAGAAGTGGCACCAAAAGCTCTCAACAGAGGGACTTTAGAAGAAATACCCAACAGTGGGTGGAAGGTAACTTGTAGAGTCTGCCCCCAGTAAAAAGACAGAGCATAAAGTGGAGGGATAAGGTTACCATCCCACAGTCCGAACTCTGATCCAAAATTGTTCCTGTCTAAAAGAACTACAGGAAAAAAAATAGAGAAGAGACTGAGGGAAAGGAGGTCTAGTGACCAGCCCAAACTGGGATCCAACTTAAGGGGAGGCTCCAAGGCCTGACACTATTATTGATGCTATGGTGTGCTTACCAACAGGAGCCTAGCCTGGCTGCCCTCTGAAAGACCCAACAAGCAGATATTTAATTGAGACTAAGAGAGAAGCAGATACTTACACCCAACCAATGGACTGAAGTCAGGGCTCCCTGTGGTTGAATTAGGGGAAGGCTGTAAGAAGCTGAGAAGGGGGGAGATCCTTTTGGAAGACCAGCAATCTCAACTAACCAGGACTCCTGAGATATCTCAGACACTGAGCCACCAACCAGGCAACAGATACCAGGTGGCCTGAGGCCCCTGACACATATACAGCAGAGGACTGTGTGGTCTGGCCTCAAGGAGAGAAGAAGCGCCTAACCCTGAAGAGACTTGAGGCTACCGAGAATAGGGAGGCCTGGGGTAGGAATACTCTTGGAGACTGGTGAGTGGGGAGGATGGGATGAGGAACTGAGGGAGGACAGACCTGGAGGAGGGAAATGACTAGACTGTAAAAAAAAAAAAAAAAAAGTAATTTTAAAAGATTTTTATTTTTGGATTATGCATATATGTATCTTTGTGAGAATATACGCTATGCATGTGGGTTCAGGTGCCTGTGGAGGCCTGAAGAGGTTTATGCATCCCTTAGAGTTATGGCAATTGTAAGCTATCCAACATGACCTCTAGGAATGTAGCTCAGGTCTTCTGTAATAGAAATACAAGCTCCTAAATACTGAGTCATTTTTCTAGCTACAAATGATTGGCTCATTTTTTTTTTTAAATAAAATTTTGTGGATTAGAAAAGAAATGTGAAATGAACTTTTCAGCATCCGTAAGTCAAGTTTTACTGCCACTCAGCCACACTCACTCATATTGCCTGTAGCTGTCTGTCTGTTTCATTATTGCAGTTGAGTAGAATCATTTTAACAAGGATTTTGATGGATGGTAAAGCTGAAAGTTTTACTAGCTGGCATACTATAGGCATGTTTACCAACCTCTGCCATGGATTAATAGTCTCTCACAGTGGCTAGCATCTAACTAACATTAGTCTTCTCACGAATTCCAGTAGAAATATCAGAAGTACATCTGCGAGCCTTCAGAACAAACTTCTCTTCCAATCCCCAGTTCACTGCAGAGGTCTAGCTCCACTCCATGCCTATCTCTGAAGTCGCCGAATGGGGAAACTATAATTCGCAATGGGCCAAGCACTTGACATAGGCGAGGGAGCCATTTCTGCTTGTAAGATGTTACAACCAGGATGGTGTGAGTAGAATTTCTGCTTTAAAGCAAGCAAACAAAATTGTTTGTCATCTACATGACTCCCTTTTCTGTTTCAAGATAGCATATATTAAAATACTGTGTTTTAGTGGTCTTGGGAATTGAAAAAATATAAATTCTCATTCAGTTTCGCATTATGCAAATAATTGGTACGTTGAGCCATGGCTGCCTTGAATAGGATATATGTTGATTTTTTTCAATCTGTGGACTTCATGTATATGTGATTAGTGCTTGGTAAGCCAATTGTTCTAGAATATACAAAAGTTACAGTCCTATCTGAGGATGCTGTGGATAGATACCACAGTGCATCACCACCTGTACATTCTATCTTTTTGGCAGCAGTCAGGCTTTAACCAGACTCCAGGCCACATTCTAACTTTCTCTCTTTATGTGAGAATTAAGCATACTTCATTCAAAAGGGCTTTCTGCTTCAATTCCTCATAATTTGTCAGCCAGATCATGGTCTTTCTGTAGGGTAGGGTTATCAGTAAATAGGAAGGTATTGATTTTTGATGAAACTATAGATCTGAAATTTCCCCAACAAAGGAAAGCCTTTGGAGACCATTTAGAAGACATGATAGAGAAATCTTCATTTGTTCAGATTAATGCTTTTAGAAGCTCATTAATGGCAATTTGGTGGAGCTCTTGGCTTGAGGGACCATCATGGAATCTGAGATACCGTAGGAGTGTGGAGGCATTGGTAATTATTCTAACTCAGTAGCTTATTAGTTCTCTACCCTAGATGTCACATGGAAATACTGGACTCATTGAAATATTTCTTATTACAATGTCACACTGTAGGAGGTTTTATGAACCAAGATAAAAATAGAGTTATTTTTGAAAAATCACACCAAGTGCTTTGTAAGATGGAAGCTGTTATTTCTTTATTGATTATTTCAATTAAAAAGATTGGTTTGAGAATTAGATTTTGATATACTAGACAAGTTAGCAAAGTGCAAAACTTTAACTGTTCTTTGTTAGCATTTTATTTTTTAAAATAACAATACTTTATTCATAATTTTGACATTTCTTTTCATATCTCATTGAGAATTCTCCTTAATAGAGAAGTTATTTTACAAAAGAAATTACATTTTTATGTGAGTGACTAAAAAGAAATATCTAAGTGCCAAAGGGTAAAAGTAAACTTTTATGGCTGTAAGACTATTAGCAGTAGATGTAAATTTATTTTATTATTAATGTCCCAAATAACTGTGGCCTAATCCTGAAGCTGTATCTAATGCTATACTGCTGTATACATCTCCTGGAATAAAGTATAGCTCACTCAAAATCTTAGAACTCTGAAATATCTTATTAAAAACATGTCTAGATAAAAATATCTTAAAAATAACTCCTAATTCTATCAGTAGATTCCTTGTGGATTTTTGACAAAGGTCATGACTGGTGATCATATGTAATGAAGGCTTTTAGTAGGACTGCCAACAACAATGAAGGGGTTAAAGACTTGGCCTCTGTATAGTATTTAATACATATTTGATTTTAAACAGTTTTTCTCAGTATAATGGTATCCATGATTTCTAGTGTTATAACAATGGTAGTCTCTGTGCCTATATCTTCCCAATCTCTCTCTCTGTCTCTCTCTCTGTCTCT
>JADRCD010209243.1:8920-19633 GCA_019843815.1 Montemys delectorum | reverse complement strand
ACATAAACTCACAGACAAACATCATTATATCACATAACATCACACTTGGACCTTGGAATTATAAACTCATCAAAATATATTTGAGAGCTCAAGGCACATAGAATAGTAAATACTTTCTTTAAATTATAATAACACAACTCTCCATTTAACCCCATTTTCTCACTGACACGTTGTAGACTGCTGCAGTAGTTGAAGGGGTGTGAAAGGCTGTACTGTTTTAAACATTCATCATCCAAATTCCTTGTGAGTACCCCTATCTTTTTTGCCAACTCCTAACAGATTATATTCTTTTTTATTCTTTGAGGTACTTACTATTCACTCCCAGTTACTAATCTCACACATACATGGATTTATGGGTTCTTTGTGTAGTAAAGAGAACCCAACTCACATTTAAGAGACTCCAATTTTAAGGCTGTTTTATATTCAGACAAGGCTTGAACCAGTCTGAGAAAACATATAATTCATCTAAGTTACATGTCGGTCATGAATACAAATCATCTTCTCCATGGATGTGAATGAGTTTAAAACATATACTTCTGATTCACAAATGATTCATTTCGTTGTTCCAAAGATTCTATGTGAGATGCTCATTGGCATATTCCTGTCAATAAATTCCATTAAATAAATTTACTTTCTGAATGATGTTACAAAAAAGGGCTTTGTTTTGGGTGAAGTTTCTTTTTATTTTGCATGCATATAATCTATGGATAACTTCTACATCTTCTGATTCTCATGACAGTAGCTAAAGGGGAGATGACCTCAGCTAAGATGGCACAACCTATGACTGAACAATCTCGGCAGTATTTCCTACCATAAAGATTGTGTTCTCTCTAGCTAATTTCATCTGTTCAATAACATTGGCTAATAAAAGTTTTCCCAAGACAGAGTTCACAACCATCATTACCACCAATTTATCCTTTATCCTTAAATATTGTATTAGTGCAATTTTTTTAAAATTCAAAATGCGTCCAGATACCCCCATTTTGTGTGTGAGTGTGATTGTGTATACAAATGTGTTTGTGTAAATGCGTGTGTGTGTGTGTGTGTGTGTGTGTGTGTGAGAGAGAGAGAGAGAGAGAGAGAGAGAGAGAGAGAGAGAGAGAGAGAGAGAGAGCAGGGAGCAGGGGGCACTGGCTTCATGTTCTATAATCAGAAATACACAGGTAAGTTAAATATGTACACATTCTCTTCTATTTAATATTTAGTCTTATAGAAAACTTGACATTTTATACCTTTCTTTTCTTCTTTCTTTCTTTCTCTCTTTCTTTCTTTCTTTCTCTCTCTCTCTCTCTCTCTCTCTTTTTCTTTCTTTCTCTCCTCTTTTCTTTCTATTGGCTATTTTATTTATTTGCATTTCAAATGTTGTCACCCTTCCCAGTCTCCCCTCCACAACCCCCATCCCATCCCTCCTCCCTTTGCCTCTAAGATGGTGCTCCTCCATCCACCTATCCACTCCCTCCTCACCCCTCTATCATCTCCCTATGCTGGGGCATCAAACTTCCACAGGACCAAGGGCCTCCCCTCCCGTTTATGCCATATAAGGCAATCATCTGCTACATATGTAGCTGGAGCCATGAACTCATCCATGTACACTCCTTGGTTGGTGGTTTAGTTCTTGGGTGCTCTGGGAGTTCTGGATAGTTGATATTATTTTTCCTATGGGGCTGCAATCCCCTTCAGCTCCTTCAGTCCTTCTCCTAACTCTTCCATTGGGGTCCCTGGGTTCAGTTGGCTGTGAATATCTACATTTGTATTAGCCAGGCGCTGGCAGAGCCTCTCAGGGGACATCTATACCAGGCTCCTGTCACCAAGCATTTATTGGCATCAGCAATAGTGTCTGGGTTTGGTGTTTGCAGATGGAATTGAACCCTAGGTGAGGTGGTCTCTGGATGGCCTTTCCTTCAGTCTCTGCTCCATTTTCTGTCCCTGTGTTTACTTTAGACAGGAACAATTACTGGTTAAAAATTTTGAGATAGGTGGTACCATTCCTCAACTGGAGGCCTTGTATACCTACTGGTGGTGGTCTCTGTAGGTTCTCACTCCCCTTTGTTGGGTATTTTAGCTAATATTATCCCCGTTGGGTCCTGGGACTCTGTCACTTCCCTGGCATCTGATACTTTCTAGTAGCTCTCCCCACTTCTCTACCCTGCATTGCTATATATTCCTATTCATTTTCCTGACCCTCTGGACTTCTCTCCTGTCTCTTCGAATACTTGATATTTCCCCTCTTTTCTCCCACCCCCTCCTCATTCCCTTCCTGATCCCTCCCTCACTCTACCTACCATGATTATTTTGTTCCCTTTTTGAAGTAGGATTGAAGCATCCATATTTTCCTCTTCCTTGTTGTTAAGCTTCATATGGTCTGTTAGTTGTATCCTGGGTATTCTGAGCTTTTGGGCTAATATCCACTTAATCAGTGAGTATATACCATGTGTGTCCTTTTGTGCCTAGGTTATATTACTCAGGATGGAGCAGATCCTGTGCAACAACCCCACTATCCCACTCATACCCAGAGACCCCACCCCCAGGGGTTCTGACACTCTCAGGCTCACATGTGAGTCCCTGAACCCCTGCCCCAATACATTTATTTCTGATGCATTGCTCCACTGAATTTCAAAATAAACAAATCTATAGTGGAAAGTAGAGTTAGAGCTTAAAGACAAAGACTATCAAAGTCTTGTTCTATCAACAAATTTTCACAGTGCATTTTAATACAACTTTAAACCCATTTGACCATAGAATATATAGTCTGCTTTATGAATTAAATTAAAAATAATATATATTTAAAGATAAATCCTTATTTTGTTAATCTGAGTAGAAATAAGTCACAGTAGTTCCTATCAGGGGCTCATGTCAATATCTAACAAACTTGTTTCTGTTATTGTTGGGGCCCAAAAGCCCCTGGTATCTCAGTTTCCATATTGTCCTTGGGCCATCATCTATTAACTAACATTCTTTTGTTTCTTCCACTATATTGTGTTCCAGTAATTGACTTGGGACATTTTACAATAGGGGGCTTTCCAGACTTTTACTATGAGGACATTCCCTTCTGGACATTTTACAGTGAGGACATTCCATTTACGTTAATGTATAACCAACCAATAATACCAGTTTGGCCTATGCACCCGGGCAAATTCTTTTGTGGTTTGTAGACTTATAAGCCATTTGTTTCCCTAGAGTAAACTGAGATATGAAGATAATTTTTTGTCTTGTCTTCTTCCTTCGAGTCTCCTGATCCCAGTTTGTCATTGTTGCTCCCTTCCTTCAAGAACTTTGTTGTTTAAGTCCTGCAGGTTGGGGCAGCAGGTGCCCAAGAGTGGAGCTTGTGTATGAGGGGACCAATGAAGATCACTGCAGGGTTTTTTGTTGTCTGATGAATAGGATTGGACTAGGGATCCTGGTAAGTTTGCAGTGATCATGGGACAGGCATTGAGTAGCCATGAATTCTTTGTGGAAGGTTTAAAAAAGGCTTTAAAGGTGTGAGGGATAAAGGTGACTTACTTGCAGTTTTTGATTTTGTTAAAGAGATTTGTCCACAGTAAAGAACTGCATCAGGTGAATGGAATAGGGCATAAAATGAAATAAAATAAAGAGTTAAAAAAAGCAAAAACCTAAACAAACAAAGGGAGATGCTAGATATACAAATGACATGAGAAAGAGAGAGAGAGAGAGAGAGAGAGAGAGAGAGGGAAATCACTGCAGGGTGAGGAGGAGGAGGAGGAGGAGGAGGAGGAGGAGGAGGAAAATGGATTTCAGAGCTCTCCTAGGGACAGAAGGAAATCAGCAGACATCCTGCTTCCTCTCTGGCCCTTACAGGAGACATCCTTTGTTCTGGTTACATCAAGTTCTCTACCTTCTCCTTGTTGTCTATTTTGGTGCACCAATCTGTCCATGTGTCAATTTGTGTCTGTTTTTGTTTCATTGTCTGAATGACTGTTGTTCTATGTTTCATGTTGAAAAGAAAAAAAAATGGTTAAAACTTTATCTGCTGGCTACCCATCTCTTGATTCAGTCTCAGTTTGCATAGCGGAGGCTGATTTAAGTTGCCCTGCACCCTTAGCCAGGAGTCAAACACAGCAGAAGAGGCCCTCTTGAAAAGCTGCTTTTAAGAGGGGTCAGCAGCTTCTTAGTTTGTAAGGCAAATAAGCTGATAGTTGTTTATTCCTAGAAAAATCTCTGCAATTGTTATTATTGGGTTCAGCAAATGACAAAGTGCTTTTTCTCTTGAAATTATAGCTAGAAAAAGTAAAAATTCTTTCTTTGGTCTAAATTTATAAGATTCATGTAGCCGCTTCATTTGGTTTCTGACTGGTCTTAAACATATAAATATTCTCTGCATGTCTTAATCATAGAGTATTGGCTTATAAGTCATCAGGTATGATTAAAAATTTGTAAGTTGGTAACAGAAAGTTAGCTTTCTACTGGTAACTCAGGGTTGGAGACATTTTAAACAACAACACTTGGTGTGAACCAGCCCAGGAAACTAGGCCTCTAAAGATACTTCTAAATTGGGATAATACATTATGTAATTCTTAACCTAGAAACTAAACTTATAAGGGATAAGATATAAAATAATGTCTCTTTAATGAAGCTTTAAAAGTTGCACTGTCATGCATTCATATATAAAAATTGGCAGCCAAACATCATAATGTGACAGTAATGCTTTTGGTATTGATTTTAAAGAGAATGTATTGTTTAAAATTTTGCTTTCCAAAAGTTATGGTTATGCTTTAATATTACAAAAGAAACTTTAAAAGTATGGTTAAAATTGCCTTTGTTCCATTGGCTGTAGTTTGCAGTTTGATCAAAAGCTCAGGATTCTTAACTCACACATATTTTATAATTAAGATGATTACAAAAGTAAAAAAAAAAAAAAAAAAAACAAAAAACAAAAAAAGCTAAAAATAGCTATGGCCAGTATAGGCCTGCTGCCCCTTTTAAAAATAAGCTCTATTAGACACAGTTGTAGAAGCAAAATTTAACCCCCAAGATTGGAAAGGAGATCTCAATGAGAATTTATTTGGTATCAAACAAGCTCCGGATGAACTGTTTCAAGGAGTTTGTACTACTAAAAACAGCTAGTAGAATTTTCAGAGACCCTCAAGCAGGGGTTCCTTTTGTTACACAATTGTCTTATGAGAGTGCTAATACAGATCTCTGTGGCCATCTGGCCATAAAAGCAAAGACAGATTTATCTGAATATATTCAACTTTGTGCAAAAATTAGACCCTCATACAATCAGGGTTTAGCTATGTTTGCTGCCTTGCAGGGGACTGCAGTATGTACAAGCAATTCTTTCACAGTACCATGGTCATAAAGAATGTTTTAAGTATAAACCATCTTAGGAAAGCTGTCCAAATATTAGAGGCATAGAAAAACAGTAGAATTGCTCCTCTGGAATCTGTCCTCACTACAGGAGGTGTAATCTTTGGGCCAAGACTCAGATCAAGAAATATTTACATTTGAGTTAATGCAAAGCTCAGAGCAGCCTCAGCAAGGCTTGTGAGGCATTTCTTTTGTTTTGCACACCCTGCCTCACAGGGTTTTCATGGCCTCACCTCTCCTTGTCTCTGGGGATTTTTTTCTTTTAAGACAAAACAGCATTATCACAGATCTATCCAGGTTTTATTCAAAATGAAGTTTAAACATAAGATTTATAAAAGATCAGTGAGGCTGTGGAACTTGTACAGGCATTACAATCTGGCCTGCCTACTCCATAGAGAATTATTGTGTATTTGGGAGGTTGTTTTTCCTTTGTATCCTGATCATTGTAAAGGGTTTGCTTCTAGTGAGCTTGTAATCATTGAAAATTTTTGCTTCTAAGAATGACTAATAGCTTTACATTATGTAAAAAAATTTTTGTCTCTGCTTCAATACAAGAAGCTAGGAATTTAGGTTTTTCAGTTTATGTTGCTTATTATTTGGAGAGAATTTTATTAGACAATACCTCTGAAGGGGAATTTTACTACCTTTGGTCTTACACAACAATGAGCTTTATAAATTTTGGAGTTGTTGTTGCTCCAGAAAAGTTTCAAAGACAATATTCTTTTAAATATTTGGGGCCTCAGTTATATCCTAGAAAAGGTTGTGGTACAGAAAATTCAAGAAAGAAAAGATGATTTGCTTACTTCAAATTAATTTCAAAAGCTTTCAGGAAAAGTTGATTGGCTAAGACTTCACCTTAAGCTCACTACAGGAAGACTTAAGCCTTTGTTGGATATTGTCAAGGGAGAGGCAAATTAACTAGTGAAAGTCAAAGAGCTTTGCAGAAAGTACATTGTTACCAATTGTAATCAATTGTTAGTTATTGTTATTCAATGTGCCCACAACAATTCTTTGGCAAAAGAGAACATTAATGTGGATTTATCTTTCTCCTCCTTTACCATCCTATTAAGAAGCTGTTGTGGTGTTAAAACAATTATAGGATAGAATCATGAAAGAATTTTGAAAAGTATGTCTTAAAAATCTGAGGAGACATTTATTCCTTGTTTCAAACAGAAATTAAATCGGTTATTGCAGAATATTGATTGATATTTGAGGTATTGCATAGTAAACTTTTCAGGCAAAATTGATAATCAATATCCAAAAGACAAGTTGTTAAAATTTGCTCCTATGCATGCTTTTATACTTCCTGTAAATTTATGTATGCATTCCATAAAGAATACATCTACAGTCCTTCTATGGGAGAAAAGTATATGTGATTGAATCACATGTTTATTCTCATATGTTTCTTTCTACTTTGGCACTAATAATTGAACAATGTGCTATAGTCACTGTTTTTAAAGTGCTAAAATAAAACTTTTAATTTATATACTGATAGCTAATATATATAGATCAGGGCTTACAATTGCTTAAAATTTTTCTTTTTTAAGATACTGCTAATTCTCAAATTTTGCAATTGTTCATGCATATACAACTCAAGTTAAGAGAAAGTACTGTTCCTTTAAAAGACTGTTTGTGGACATTTAAGCGCTCATACTAGACTGCCTAGACAAGCAAGACCCCTTAAGGTAATACCACAACAGATTTGTATATGAGACAGATTACAGGCTTTATATAAGAATAATTGGTCATATAATCTCATTCTTTACATCATCAAAATTTCTTGAGGTAGTAATTTGGTAGTTTTAGAGAATGTGCATGTCAAATTGTTAAGACTTGTTCTCAGTGTCCTCAGTTTCTATCTGTACCACAGAATGGTGCTAATTCTCAAGGACTTATACTTAATCAATTATTGCAAACGGATACTCATATTTCTGATTTTAAAAAAAATGCACATGTGACTATTGATACGTTTTCAGGATTTCTAGTTGCAATTGCCTTAACAGGAAAAGCATCTAAAAATGTAATCATTGCCTACATTATTTTTCTATGCTTGGTATTCCAAATCAGATTAAAACAGATAATGGAACTTATTACAGTCATTCATTTCAGATGTTTTATCAGCCACTTAATGTTTCCCATATTACTAGGATTCCTTATAATTCTCAGGGACAAGGAGTTGTTGAATGTGTACATCACACTCTGAAAAATTTGGATTTAAAAAAAAAAGGGGAGAATTATATCCCTGTGCACATTATTTAAATCACACTTTTTATTTTTAAAATTTTTAAATTTGGATGCCAAGGAACTCTTTGGTGAGTGTTTATAGCATCCTACAACTAGGCATACTCATAGCTGGGTGAGATGGAAGGATCCTTTAGATATTTCCTGGCATGGCCCAGACTCAGTACTCATCTGGGAAAGAGGGTCTGTTTGTGTTTATTCTAAAGAAGCACAGTCAGCCAGGTGGCTCCCTGAAAGACTTGTGAGACAATTTAACAAGCCCCTTCTAGATGGGGAAAATTCCCTCTGAGAAACTTTCCCTTCTTTGCTCTACAGGAAAAGCAAAAGAAAATGAGAATGTTGACCATCCTTGGACTACTCTTGATGATAAAACAGGTTGAGGGTGGAACCCACTGACCTGTTGATAAGCAGCAACTCCTGACCTTGTTTTATTGAAAAGTGCTGTTTTTATGCAAACAAGTCAGGGATTGTGCACAACCAAATCTGAAAACACCAACAATAATTAGAGAAGTCAGGAACTCTTTGATAACCCCATGTGGAGAGCCTGGAATGGAATTCTGCCCTATCCTCTCCCCTTTCTTGGCCCAAGCTTGGCTTACTAATTCTATTATCACTAGGATCTTTTCTTTTTAATAAAATTATGGCCTTTATTAAGGGACAAATAGATGCAATTAAGGCCCAACCCTTGTAGATTCATTATACCAACTGACAATGTCAGATCTGGGAGATGGTTTTGATGACATTCTTACAAATGACCATTAAAATAACCCAGCTCATGCTTGGTCCTTCACCTTTCCAGTATGATGGACTGGATAGACAGTGATGGGCAACTGAGAGGAGGAAGCCACCCTTAGTGTGAATGGCAGCCTAAGACAGGGAATCCTCACTAAATTGATGGGTTCCCCCCCCCCCCATGACAGGTCAGACCATTCCGTGCATGGCTGTCATTGCAACCTCTCTGACCTATAAGACAAGCACGTTCACCTTAAAGTCTCTAGGACCAAGCTGATTTAGACTTTGCCATCCTAAGTATGCCTTGTTTCTGTATATAAAAAAGGGAGACCTGTTGGGGCACAGAAAACCCTGGCATCTCAGTCTCCATCTTGTTCCTAGGCCATCATCTATTAACTGACACTTTTGTTTCTTCCACTATCTTGCTTCCATTCTCCTCGTATTGACTCGAGACATTTTACAACAAGGACTTTCCTTTCCGGACATTTTACAATGGGAACATTCCATTTATGTTAATGTGTAGCCAAGCAATAATACCAGTTTGTCCCATATACATTTGTGGTTTTTAGCCTTATAAATCTTTTGTTTCCCTAGAGTAAACTGAGATTTGAACAGAATTCTTTGTCTTGTCTCCTTCCTTCATACATCCTGATCCAAATTTGTCATTGTTGCTCCCTTCCTTCAAGAATCCTGTTGTTTAAGTTCTGCAGGTTGGGGCATCCTGTTGTCAAGTCGTTTCTGAAAATCTTCTAATCTTCATTTATTTTATTCAAACTGATGTGACATTATTTTTCTGAGGAATTTAAAATGAGATGTTAGCTGGAAAGAAGAATGATAGCAAAAATAAGGTGTGGAGGTTTGAATAAGAATGACTCCAATAAGCTCATTTATTTGAATGCTTAGTTACCAGGTTGTGACATTATTTGAAAAAAAATTAAGAAGATTAGAAGGTGTAGCCTTCTTGGAGGAAGGGTGTCACTGGAGGTGAGCTTTGAGATTTCAAAAATCTAAGATATGCCCAGAGTCTTTCTCTCTCTGACTGTAGATCAGAATCCAGTTCAAATATAGCTCCAATGTCTGGCTAGATTTTTCCTGACATGATGATAAGGAACTGAGACTCTGAAGTTGTGAGCAAGCTTTCAATTAACTGCTTTTTTTTAAAAAATAGTAATTTCCATAATCACAGCAATAGAACAGTACCTAACACAGAAGATGTTATAGGAGTGGGTTATTTCTGTGAGAGACGTTGATGATACTGTTTGTTGGAAGAATATTGAAGATATGGGGACTTTGGATTAGGAAAGCAGTTGGACACAACTGGGGCTTGCTTAATTGACTAGACCAGAAATAGCATAGAAAACATTGCTGAGGGCTATTTGAACTATGATGGCTCAGCTCAAGAGGCTTCAGAGGAGGAGAATATTAGTAAGTGGCCTAGAAAGCATTCTTGTAATATTTTGGCAAGAACGTGGCTACTTTCTGCCCTTGTCCAAAAAAATCCACTAGACAATAAATTGAAGAGTTTTAGATTAATGGCATTGGCAGAGAAGATTTCAAAACAAACTAATATTGACTTTGTCATGTAGTTAGTAGTAGTCACTCTTAGGCAGATGCAAATCCATAGTGAAAAGGTTCAATTTGAGCAAGAAGAAATAAAAAAAAAAAGTACATTTTGAGGAGAAAAGAAGCACCAGGAAGTAGAATGGAGCTAAATCCAGTGCTTTAGGAGCTTCAAAGTATAAAGAAAAACCCGAGGTTAAAAAGAATAAGGCGGTGGTAACCTTAGGGCAAGACCTTACTCAGAAATGCTTTCAACTAGTGAAAATGAATTTAAGAAAATGTTAAGCAGTGAATGAAACCATCAAAACCAGAAGGCTGGCGGGGTGGTGGTGCATGGCTTTCATCCCAGCACTTGGGAGACATAGGCAGGTGGATTTCTGAGTTTGAGGCCAACCTGGTCTACAGAGTGAGTTCCAGGACAGCCAGGGCTACACACACACACACACAAAACCCTATCTCAAAAAATAAAACAAAACAAAACAAAACAAAACAAAACAAAAAACCCAGAAGGCTGATACAGATATATTTGAATGAGAAGGCAAAGTTTCAACCTCATCAAGCAGCACTTGGCAGCTTTGGCCACAATGTTCTGGCTTTAGAGTCAAGAATAAAAGAAAGGGCTTGTAGAATCTCTCATAAAGGGCTAGGCATGTGTCAGGGTGTTCATGCATGTAGAAGAGAGGCCATTGCATAAAGCTGTGAAGGTGAAACCTAGATTTCACTGGAGAGCCCAAAGTGTTGGAGATGCCAGAGTCATGGTATACTTGCCAAGGAGAGTTGCAGACTGATTTTGGAATCAGTGCTAGCTAGACAGAGAGAGAGAGAGAGAGAGAGAGAGAGAGAGAGAGAGAGAGA
>JADRCD010209238.1:0-23632 GCA_019843815.1 Montemys delectorum | reverse complement strand
CAACAATCAATTTAACAATCTTATGTAGATGCTCATCTACAGCAATAATGAAAATACATTTTTCTCAATATAAATTTTAAATAACTCCAAACATATTAACTGTATATTTCAAAATAATACATCACTACTAGTATTTTCTTAAATGACATAAATATATAAAGTCTTTTTGTTTGTTTGTTTGTATTTAGCAGAGTTTAAAATCTTGGCTCTTACTGTGGTACAAGCCCCAAATAAGAACAATTTTTAGACATTGGATTTCATTATAATAAGGGTGTACTTCAATAACCCTCACATCACCAAAGGATTTTACCTCCATCTTAGCTAAGTTGAGAGTTGACAGTTCTGCAGCACCAAGAAATGAATTGTAGGCACAATTTTTGGATACAGACTTCCTGTTATGGTCAAAGCTATTTGACCTGAGTGAGTGACTTTATTCTCAGTCCACAGAGAACAGGTTACATTCATTTAAGAAATGGTGTGTGTATTAAGATAGTCTATCCATAAAGTTATTCACCAACTGTTTCAATGAACAATGGTTCTGCTTGTAGGGTGGCACAGACATTAGATGAGGGTAAGAATTTGGTTCATTAGCTGTGATAATTTGGAAAAGCATTCATCTCAGAGAAAGAGAAACTTATAAAGTCCTCTTCTTCAAACTTCATGATCCTAATTTCTTCCTTGCTATCCCCATCTACGATATCAGGATGCACAATAAATCCTTGAGAAGTTAACCCACTTCTTCCCAAGATTGTCCCCATTATTCCTGAGAGTAAAGGACCATACACATCAGTGGTTAACTTATATCATTCAATTTGGGGGGTAGGGTAAAAGGTATACCTGTCGCCAGATACAAAGCTGTACTCCCTTCTGTAGCATGTATAATATAAGAAATACTTAATTTTAATTTTCTTGCCTGCTTGTACTTTCTGGCTGATCAAAGTAAGACAGCTCATATTGTAGGGCCTCAAGGTGACAGACCCCTCTGTTCTTTTCGTGAGGGAAAGAGGTTGCCTCATATATCTCTCTTCAACCTGCAATCCTTTGAACACAGTTTTCCACAGCTGCGACAGTACCTGGGAAAGTTCTGTGGTTCATAGCATCCAGAACCTGCCTGTTCTCTTCTACAAACACCATATTCTCTAGAGTCAATATGCTGCTGTTTTGAGCTCTGAATCTTCTAGCCTTACAATCACTTTGAAAATGTCCAAATTCACCATAATTAAAACAAACATTGTGCATTTTGATTTCTAAGACTTCTAGCTATGGCTTGCCCTATGATATTAGCATGATACTCCTGAAAAACAATGCCAGTTGTCTCTCTTATCCATTTGCCTATTGATCACCTGGTGTTTCAATGGTCAGATTGCTCTCTTACATTCATATTGTACATTTTCAAAGGCCAATATTTCTATCAATGGATGTCTAGTTTCAGGACCTAATATGGCTCTCTTTACAGGTGAACCCAATCTAGGTAAGAAATTGGTGAATGTTTCTGTAGGTCCTTATATTACCTTTGTAAAGTGAGGCATATTTTCCCCCTGGCTCCTCAGTCATATCCTAGGCTCTTAAAGCTGCAACATGACATTGTTCCATTACACCATCATCAGATCAGACTTGTTCTTGTAAGTCAGCAAAATGCCCTTCACTAAGCAGTTGGTCTTTAGTAACACTTATTCCCCTTGCCATACTCCATTGTTATATTTTTTGTGGCTTCATACCTCCACGAATTGTTGTCCAGCTTCTAGAACAGCTGACAACAATCCTTTCCTGCATAGCCCAAGTATTTAACATTTTCTTATCAAATGGAGAGTGCAAGCCACACAATTCCATAGTCTTTAAAATGCTTTAGATCTAGCATTTCTATCAGATACCAATTCAGCTCATTACAGACAGGAATATTGTCATTACCAAGTTATATGTTGCACAAAGACTGGGAAAGCTGGTGATGCCTATGTAGGCTCAAGCAAATCCTCTGGTGGTGCACTCAGTTGAACATTATCCAACTGTACCTGTACCATACCTGCTCTTCCTGGCCCCAAGTTTCATGAGGGTGCTGTAGGCATCTGGCAGTGAAAGTGCATGCAGTAGGGTGAGGTAGCAGTTTACCATCCAGCCCATTTTTTCCCTTTTTCATTGTGAGGTACTTTCTCAATCTCAGACATTAAGCCTGAACCCTATTGTTCACCTTCCACTGGCACTTTTTTCTTCCTAAGCACCTCTAACTCTATTTGCAAACTCTCTACAGGGCTATCCAACTCTTCAATCTTCTCTAACATAAGAGAATTGTCAGCTTTCCTCCCAAATACTTTTCAAAAGAATATACATGAAACCTATGAAACACACACACACACACACACACACACACACACACACACCACTCTCTGGGAACAAGGTAGGAGACTACCCAGTGGCTGTAGCTGCTATTTTGCCAACCTCCTTAAAGAACATCGCTAACCTCTCATAAACTGACTTTTGTCTATCACATTTGAAGCAGAATTACCCATTGTAGAGAGCCGCACCCACCCGAGCCGGCAGCCTCCATTACAAGATGGCGCCGGCATCTGGTTTCTTCTCCCGTAACACGTAGTCTGCGCATGTGCGTAGGGCCAGAGCACACCAAGTCACAGCCTATCCCAAGGCGTCTCATGAGGTAATGAGTAAACAGCCAATCAGAGATGAACACGCTGCTCCAGGGTGTATATAAGCAGTGCATTCTCCAGGGCTCGCTCTCTCCTCGCCACATGGTAATAAAGGTTTGCTGCAGAAGGATCCTGTGTGTGTGTCCGTGTATTCCTACCGGCGGGAAAATAGTGCGGGCCACAACCCATTATGCCTAACCCACATTGGGTGCCACCCATAGGCATACATTTTTTTAAACCTGCTTTTAATAGAGGTTCTCAAATGCTTCAACCCCTGCCCTTTTCTAGGTCATCATCCAAAGGTTGGAGAGCAAAGATGGTCAACCTGTTTAGGAGTTCTTTGGGGCAATTCCAATCTTCATTTGTCAGAATGCCAACAGTCCAATTCAGTAGTGTCAGAATACGAAACATGAATCAGCAACAGTAGCATGTTTCAGCAGAAACAGCCAGGCCTCCACCAAATCAGCACTAGTCAGGGAGCAACCAGAACAAATCGGGATGCCAGAAATTTTCTGCCATGTCTCCCTCAATAAAGTGAGATCATCAAAGCCTTGAGACCAACAAAGTGTTGCAAGGCTAGTTATACAAGCACATAGTCACTGTCAATTGAGTCCTATTTATACTCTCTCCAAATATCACATATCCTCCCATGGGTCTAACCTCAGCAAGACACCATATGCGTCTGCATCAGCAAAGTAAGACATGAGTCTGCATCACATGACATATCCAGAAACTTCCACTTTACTCATATATATTCACACATCCTTTCACACTCTAACATATTCTTGTACACTCACATAATACACATTTGTAAACATTTTCACAGTGATACACTCACACGCCCTTGCACTTATCTTACCCAACATGCCTTTCTACAGCCATAGAAATATAAGCACACTTAGAACACATTCATACATACTCACCTTCTTGGCATGCTCTTGCACACTCACATACTCATAATTTTACTCATACTGACAGTGACACACACATACATGCTCACATACACACATGCATACACAAACACACTCACTTTATCTCAAATTTTCATAAATTCACAAACTCTTAAATACTGTTACACAACCCTACATTCACCGTCACACAACACACACCCATGCATGCATGCACTCACACTCCTAGTCATAGAAACACAAATACTTGCTTATAGTCAAACACTAAAACTAACCCACATAAACATTCACACACACAGCCATATACTCAAATACACATGCATGAATTGAAACACTGACAAACTTTTGCACAGTTTTACATGCAATCACACTCACACACACTAAAACAAACACATGCACATTTAAATATACGTATGCAGAAATAAAACTACACATTCACATAACAGTACAGTTACATGAGCCCTATCTCAATTGACAACACTAAACACTTCCATATATCTAAGATTGATGCTGTTCTTAACCCTGATGTTAACCCCAAACTCTAGTTATAAGCACAGCCCTAACTGTAGCCCTAGCTCCACTTCTAACCATATCACTAACCTTAATCCTAACACAAACCTACACCTAACTCTAACCCTACTCCTAACCCAAGCCAGACCTTAACCTTATTCTAAATCTTAAATATATGCCTAATTTGAGGGTCCTGGAGAGAAAGTTTCAGAGGTTAAGATCACTGGCCTCTCTTGCAGGGGGTCCTTGGTTTGGTTCCTAAGACTAACATAGTGATATACATTAATTTTTAACTTTAGCTCCAGTTGAATCAGTGCTACTTCAGACCTTTAAGGGTACCGCAGGCATGTGATATATATCATTCATTTACATAAAACTTTAAAAGATAATTTTTCAATCCTCTACTGAAAACTGAAATATAAACCTTAATATAACCATAAACATAAACCCAAGTGTAATTTTAACTTATTGCACTCATCTAGCCCTAAGCCTCAACATAATCCTAATGACACCCTCAAACCTAACCTTATTCTTAAACTAAGTACTGACATTAACTTTAACTCTGACCTAGACATAAATCTAAAGCTGGCCATAGGCGAAATAAAGCATTACCACATGCTCTAACTCTTCTGTAACCATTAACTTTAAAACTATTCCTAAACCAAAATCTAACACTAAGACCTAAGCACACACTAAACACACTCCTACATACTTACATTTCACACTAAACCACACACATACACACAAACACATACTTACACCATTGCCCACTCATAGGCTTTTGCACATATACACACTATAACATACATAAATTGTGTACTTTTATATAACCAGAGCTTCACACAATCTTGTACTCTTACATACATTCATATATATATATATATATATATATATATATATATATGCAGACACTCAAATACATACAATCACAGTAACATACACACACAAGCACACATATATTCTACTCATCTGTATTTACCCACTCTAATACAGCAACATTCTTGTTTACTCAAAAGCTATTGCATACACACACACTCAAGAACACTAAAAACATACCCATACTCTCATACACTCACACATCCACATACACATAGTTGTGTACTCCACCTACTAACACACATATAACCATACCTACTTGGGGTCAATAAAACACTCTTGTGCAATCACAGACCTTCATATATTCTGCCATATTGTATATACACATACTTACAGTGACAAATTCACACACATCATATTTCACATTCACAATTCTTACACAGTACCACATATTCTGATACAACAAAACACTCACATTATTTTACTTATTTCTTATACTCTCTTCCACACTTGCTCACTCTAGCAAGTCATATACATTTGTACATACCAACAAACTTGCATACTTTGCATATTCTTACACATTTCCACATATCCTTAAATATCCATGTGCTGAGAAAAACTCATAAACAGTCACATGTGCTCACAAAAATTTATATACTCAGAAACTCACAAACCAGTGCATTCCTGAGCATTCTCAAATACTTACTTATATTCACCCATAAATTCGTAAAATTTTTGCTCAGATATACACACAAATGCACATTCACACACTTTTTCATACCTCTGCGCAGTTACATATTTGTACTCACATTTTTATACTTTTGTGATCCGCTAAACATTTTCACATTGCATATTCATACATTGTTTAACATTAATACATTCATAAATAATTTTGCACTTTTCACATCTACAGACCCTTGTATAGTCACAAACATTCCTGAACATTCTCATAATAGATTCCACTCACAACCACAGAAAGACATATCTATACCTAGTCAAACACAATTACTATGCACACTAACAAACACACAGTCACACATACATATACAAACACATTAATGTGATCACAGAAACACATTTAAATACACATATAAACATACTCTTGCACATTGACATTATTATACACCATTACACCCTCAAAATTTTTCCTACATTCACACTTCTGTGCTTCCACACATTCAAATTCCTATCATACTAAAATTTTCATCAGACCACTAAAATGCACCAAGACATTCAAATGAACCAATTATGTAGGAAGCTGACCCTATACTTTCAAAAATTGTGTAGTTCTGATGCAGGTAAATATGTTTCTTTCTTTGACTCTTAGATATCCATACAATTCTCTGCTGTATTATATGTATCTCAAGGAATACCTGTGTTAAAAGTACTTTCCTGGTAAGTCACTAGGAAATTAGAAACCGCTGGGCGATGGTGGCGCATGCCTTTAATCCCAGCACTTGGGAGGCAGAGGCATTCGAGGCCAGCCTGGTCTACAGAGTCAGTTCCAGGACAGCCAAGGCTACACAGAGAAACCCTGTCTCAAAAAAACAAACAAACAAAAAAAAAAAAGATTAGAAACTCTCCCTGATTATGGATTTCCAGGACTAACATTATGGAAATGTCAATCCTACTAAAATTCATCTACAGACTAAGAACAGCCTTCATAACAATTACAATGTTGTTCTCTGCACAATATTTTAACCTTAAATTTCATATGAAAACACAAAAGAGGCAGGGTAGCTAAAACAGTCTCAATTAGTAATATTTCTAAAAGCTGCTGGGGTATCTTAGATTTCAGGTTACCAAAGAGTACACATGGTGGGATTCATGGCTCCAGCTGTATATGTAGCAGAGGATGGTTTTGTTGGTCATCAATGGGAGGAGCAGCCCTTGGTCCTGTGAATTCTCTATGCCCCAGTGTAGGGGAATGCCAGGGCCAGGAAGCAGGAGTGGGTGGATTGGTGAGCAGGGGGAGGGGAGAGGGGATAGGGAGTTTTTGGGGGGAAACCAGGAAAGGGGGTAGGTAACATTTGAAGTAAATAAAGAAAATATCTAATAAAAATATTTCAGGTTACAAAACAAAAGCATAGTAATAAAACAGCATGGTAATGTCATTAAAAAAGACACACTCACTAGAGAGTTGTTCACTTACCATGAGTTTGCAAGCTTTCTTGTTTTTGTTTTTGCTGAAATCCTGGTCTAATGCATGGTACTCTAATAAAATAAATGGGGGATATTTCAATTTTCTTTTATCTGTTGTGAAATTATCTTTGTGACCAAGTATGTGATCAGTTTTGAAGAAGATTCTATGAGCTGCTGAGAAGGAGATATATCCTTCTGTGTTTGAGTGAAATATTCTGTGAACATCTGTCAAGTTTATTTGAGTCATAACATCTGTTAGTTCCATTATTTCTCTATTTGGTTTCTGTCTGGATGACCTGTCCATTGATGAGAGTTGGATGGTGAAATCTCCCACTATTGATGAGTGGGGTGAGATGTGTGATTTAAGCACTAGTAATGTTTCTTTTACAAATATGGGTGCCCTTGCACTTGGGGCATGAATTTTAAGAATTGAGATATCATCTTGGTGAATTTTTCCTGTGGTGAGTATAAAGTCTCTTTCTCCATCTCTTCTGATTAATTTTGATCGAAAGCCTATTCTTGTGAAAATTACAATAGCTACATTAGCTTGCTTGTTGAGTCAATTTTCTTGGAATATTTTTTTCCAACTCTTTATTCTGAAACAATGTCTTTGATTTTGAGGTGTGTTTCTTGTATGTAACAGAAGGAAGGATTCTACTTTTGCTTCCATTCTGTTTGCCTGTGTCTTTTCATTAGGAAACTGATATTGAGCCAGGCAGTAGTGGCACACACTTTTAATCCCAGCACTTGGGAGGAAGAGGCAGGAGGATTTCTGAGTTCAACGACAGTCTAGTCTACAGAGTAAGTTCCAGGACAGCCAGGTCTACACAGAGAAACCCTGTCTTGGAAAAAAAAAAGAAAGAAAAAGAGAAAGAAAGAAAGAAAGAAAGAAAGAAAGAAAGAAAGAAAGAAAGAGAAAAGGAAATTGATGATATTGAAAGATATTAATGAACAATTGTTATTAATTCCTGTTATTTGGATGGTGATGATGGTAGTGTATCTGTATGTGTGTGCATTTGCTTGTATCTGTATGTATATGAGTATGTGTATGTGTGTTTGAGTGTATCTGTTTGTGTATGAGTATGTGTGTAGAGAAGTGGTCTGTTTAGGCAACTTAGGCTCAGTCGAGAAATTGGTCTTGAGCCCTGGAGCCCTAGTGGGCAGTTTCTGCCTGCAGGGAGTGGAAGACATTTGGCTATAACTCCTGCGTCTTTGGCTCCTGTTTCAGTCACAACCCCTCACAGCTGCCCCCCTCACACCAAGAGATGTGTGCTCTATCAGGAAGACAATGTTCCAAGCTCCCAGGATTCTAGCTGGACCCTACCCCCAGCCATCTGACCACAGGTAGACATGCCTCACCTCAAAGACAGATAGCCACATCCCATACAATATAAAGAGCAGTTTGCCCTCTCCTCCTTCTCTTGCTCTTTGTTCTTCTCTTGTCCTCTTCCTCTTCTCTCTTGCTCTTTGTCTCTTCTCTTGCGCTTTGTCTCCCCTCTTGATTCCTTTCTTCCTCTCTTGTTCTCTTGCTCTGTTCCTCCCCTCTCTTGCTCTTTGTTTCCTCTCTTGCCTTCTTCCTCTCTTTCCTGCTGTTTGGTCTCTTCTTTTGCCTTCTTGCTCTCTTGCTTTCTTCCTCTCCTTTCTCTCTCTCTCTCTCTCTCTCTCTCTCTCTCTCTCTCTCTCTGCTTCTCTTCTCCTCTCCTTCCTCTCATTTCCTTCTCTGTACTTGACTGGCCTATTTTCTCTTTCCTATAATAAAATATCTCATTTATACATTGTCTCCATTTTAACTAATGTGCCCTGCCACAGACCTCAGCAGCAGGAGAGAGAGACCCAGGCTACAGCAGCAAGCCAACCAGGCCCCATATATGTGTTTATATGTTATAGGTGTGTGCTTTTCTTCTTTTGGTTTTGCTAGTATGAAATTATTTATTTCCTACATTTTCATGGATATACTTACCCTCCTTGAATTGGAGTTTTCCTTCTAGTACTTTCTTTTTTTTTCAAGTTGTGCTACATCTTTTATTTATTTATTTATTTATGTTTTGTGGTGCAACTGTTTTTTTTTTCATTTTTTATTTTGTCATCTTTAAAATTTATAAAATTTTATAACAATAAAAATGAGTATTATGAAAATTGTTTGATATAAGGCAACAATCAATTGAACAGTCTTATGTAGGTGCTCAATACATTTGTCTCAATATAAATTTGAAATAACTCCAAACGTATTAACTGTATATTTTAAAATAACATATCACTACTAGTATTTTCTTAAATTAACATAAATAGATACATAGATAAAGTCTTTTTGTTTCTTTGTTTTGGTTTTAGTAAAGCTTAAAATCTTGGCTCTTACTGTGGTACAAGCCCAAAATAAGAACAATTTTTAGACATCAGAGTTCTATGTGATAAGGCTGTACTTAAATGACCCTCACATCACCAAAGGATTTTACCTCCCTAGTAGGTAAAGTGAGAGTTGATGGTTCTACTGCACCAAAGAATGAATTGTAGGCATGATTTTTGGATTCAGATTTCCTGCTGTGGTCAAATATATTTGACTTGAATGATTGTCATCATTCTCAGCCCACAGAGGACAGGTTACATTCATTTTAAAATGGTGTATGTATTAAGATGGTCTATCCATAAAGTCATTCACCAACTGTTTCAATGAACAATGGTTCTGCTTGGAGGGTGACACAGACATTTGATGAGGATAAGAATCTGGTTCATAATAAGCACAGGATCAAAGGTGAGGAGAACACAACATCTGTCTGAACAGCTGGAGTAACTGGGACTAGCGGGACCAGGCACACAGGAACTCTACCAGCTCAGTGACTCAGGTTTCTTCCAGTATGTCTGAGCTGGTGTCCTGAGCAGACCTTAGGAGCAAGCTCCACAGCCAGTATCACAACACCCAGAGGAAGCTCCACTCCCAGGCACTCTAACACACCCAGGATCAGAGGTAAGGAGGACACATCAATCCTAATACTGGGAGTAACTGGGACCAGCCGGACCAGGCACACAGGAACTCCACCAGCCCAGTGGCTCAGGTTCCTTGTGGTCCCACAATACCCAGAAGAAGCTCCACTCCCAGGTCCTCTAACACACTGAGGATCAGAGGTGAGGAGTACATAATATCTATCTCAACACTGGAAGTAACTGGGAACAGCAGGACCCAGGCACACAGGAACTCTGCCAGCCCAGTGGATCAAGTTGCTTCCAGTCTGTCTGGGCCAGGTGGTGCCCAGAGTAGACCTTGGGTGCAAACTCTGCAGTCATACCCAAAACACTCAAAGGAAGTTCCACTCCCAGGTGCTCTAACAAGCCCAGGGTCACAGAATCACAGAATCACAGAATCACAGAGACAGCTTGACTCTGAGGAGTTCTGACAGAACAAGGATCACAGGAAGGACAGGCTCAGTCAGATTTAGCAAGGGCAGGTAGCAGTAGAGATAACCAGATGATGCAGAGCAAGCATAAGAGTATAAGCAACACAAACCAAGGTTACTTGGCATCATCAGAACCCAACACTCCCACCATTGCAAGTCCTGGACACACCATCACAATGGAAAAGGAACATTAAGATATAAAAATATTTCTCATGAATATGAGACAAGACTTTTAGAAAGACATAAATAGCACCCTCAAAGAAATACAAGATAACACAGGTAAACAGCTAGAAACCCTTCAAGAGGAAACACAAAAATCCCTTATAGAACTACAGGAAAACACAAACAGGTGAAGGAAATGAGCAAACTCATCCAGAATCTAAAAATGGAAAAAGAAACAATAAAAAAAATCAGAAAGAGAGACAGCCCTGGAGGTAGAAAACCAAGGAAAGAAATCAGGAGTCATAGATGCAAGCATCAAAAACAGAATACAAGAGATAGAAGAGAGAATCTCAGGGGTAGAAAACACCATAGAAAACATTGACACTAGGGAGGAGGGAGGCAACAGAGGTTTGTTCTTGTTGTTTTTGTTTGTTTGTTTGTTTGTTTGGAGGGGAAACTGGGAAAGGAGAAATCATATGACATGTAAATAAAGAAAATATCTAATAATAAAGAAAACATTGACACAACAGTCAAAGAAAACTCAAAAAGCAAAAATCTCCTAACCCAAAACATCCAGGAGATCCAGGATGCAATGAGAAGACCAAAGCTAAGGATAATAGGTATAGAAGAAAGTGAAGATTCCCAATGTAATGGGCTAGCAAATATCTTCAACAAAATTATAGAAGAAAACTTTCCTAACCTAAAGAAAGAGATGACCATGAACATACAAGAAGCCTATAGAACTCCAAATAGAAAAGAAATTCCTCTCGTCACATGATAATCAAAACACCAAATGCATTAAACAAAGAAAGAATTTTAAAAGCAGTAAGAGAAAAAGGTCAAGTAACATATAAAGGCAGGCTTATCAGAATTACACCAGACTCCTCTCCAGAGACTACGAAAGCTAGAAGATCCTAGGTGGATGCCATACAGACCCTACAAGAACACAAATGCCAGTCCAGGCTAGTACACCCAGCAAAACTCTCAATTACCTTAGATTGAGAAAACAAGATATTCCATGACAAAACCAAATTCACACAATATCTTTTCACAAATCCAGCCCTACAAAGGATAATAGATGGAAAACATCAACATAAGGAGCAAAACTACACCCTAGAAAAAGGAAGAAAGTAATCTTTCAACAAATTCACACAAACTTAATTCCACTTCTTACAATAAAAACAACAGGAAGTAAAAATTACTTTTTCTTAATATTTTAATATGAAAATTAATATTATCAACATACCCTAATCGATTGAAATCCAAAAATATGAGGAATTAGAAATTTATTGACTGTCATCCAATGGTCTCTCTAATTTGGAAATTGGAAAAATAGGTCCAATATTATACAATCCATATACAGTTTCAGCTTGCTTGTTCGTGACAGTGTCTTGCTGTGTACAAGATTATGGTCTTGAGATCTTGCTTCTTCTATCGCAACCTTTCTATTAGTAGTATTGTTTATTTCATGTTTTTACACTATACCATGGTTTTCAGAACAGCTTACATATTTTAAAAGTACTTATATACCCAAAAGAAATGTAGACAAGTAATTATGAGGAGGTTTTAAGAGAATAATAAAGAGTAAGACTGAATGCTTTGCTTGACGTTTGTAAAAATTGTATCAAGTTACCACAGTAAGAGCCAAGATTTTAAGCTCTACTAAATACAAAACAAACAAACAAAAACACTTTATATATTTATGTTCATTTAAGAAAATATTAGTAGTGGTATATTATTTTGAAATATACAATTAATACATTGGGAGTTATTTAAAATTTATATTGAGAAAAACGTATGTATTTTCAGCATTGCCATAGACAAGCATCTACATAAGACTGTTAAAGTGATTGTTGTTTTATATCAAACAATTTTTATAATACTCGTTTTATTGTTATAATAATTTTATAAATTTTAAAGACTGACAAAAAAGATATTGTAGGTATTGAAGGGGTCTCTGGGAGGAGTTAGGGTATAAAAAGAAAACAAGAATATGATTTAATTCTATTTACTTAAAATATGTTTTTAAATGTTAACAAATTCAGATAAATTAAAATCATGTAACTTTTCTAATCATAATGCAATAAAACTTAAAATCTGGTTCATTGGCTATGGTGATTTTGAAAAGCATTCATCTCAGAGAAAGAGTAACTTATAAAGTAATCTTCAAACTTGATACAATAGTTACAAACTTCAAGCAAAACATTCAGTCTCACTCTTTGTTGTTCTCTTACATGCCACCTCCCAATTTAATTGTCTACGTTTCTTTTGGCTGTAGAAATACTTTTGAAATATGTAAGCTGTTCTGAAAACCATAGTGTAGTGTAAAAATATCAAATAAACAATACTAATAGAGAGGCTGAGGTAGGAGAAGCATGATTTTAAGACCACTGTGTGGTACCCGGCCAGACACTGTCAGGTACAAACAAGCAGAAAGTGTATACGGATTGTACGTTGTTGGACCTATTTCTCCAATTACCAAATTAGAGAGACCACTAGATGACAGCAAAAAAATTTCTAATTTTTCATATTTTTGGATTGCAATCAATTAGGATATGTAGGTAATATTAACTTTCATATTAAGATATTAGGATATAGCTGTCTCCTAAGAGGCTCTGACAGTGCCTGGCTAATACAGAAGTGGAGGCTCACAGTCATCCATTGGACTGAGTACAGGGTCCCCAATGAAGGAGCTAGAGAAAGGACCCGAGGAGCTGAAGGGTTTGTAGCCCCTTAGGATGAACAATAATATGAACTAACTAGTACCCTCAGAGCTCCAAGGGACTAAAAAACCAACCAAAGAGTATATATGGTGGGACTCATGGCTCCAGCAGCATGCGTATAGCATAGGGTGGCCAAGTTGGTCATCAATGGGAAGAGAGGGCCTTGGCCCTGTGAAGGTGCTATGCCCCAATGTAGGGGACTGCCAGGGCCAGTAAGCAGGAGGGGGTGGGGTGGTGAGCAGGGGGAAGGGGGAGGGAACAGGGGTTTGTTTTAGTTTTTGTTTTAATTTTTTTATTTTTTATTTTGGAGGGGAACCTGGGAAAGGAGATATTGTAAATAAAGAAAACATCTAATAAAAAAATGTTTTAAAAGATATTAAGAAAAAGTAATTGTTACTTCCTGTTACTTTTGTTGTTACTAGGTTTGTGTGGGTTTGTTAAAAGATTACTTTCTTTCTTCTAGGGTGTAGTTTTGCTCCTTGTGTTGGTGTTTTAGATCTATTATCCTTTATAGGGCTGGATTTGTGGAAAGATATTGTGTGAACTTGGTTTTGTCATGGAATATCTTGTTTTCTCAATCTAAGGTAATTGAGAGTTTTGCTGGGTGTACTAGCCTGGACTGGCATTTGTGTTCTTGTAGGGTATTCTAGCTTTCATAGTCTCTGGTGAGGAGTCTGGTGTAATTCTGATAGGCCTGCCTTTATATGTTACTTGACCTTTTTCCCTTACTGTTTTTAAAATTCTTTCTTTGTTTAGTGCATTTGGTGTTTTTATTATTATGTGATGAGAGGAATTTCTTTTCTGGTCCAGTCTATTTGGAGTTCTATAGGCTTCTTGTATGTTCATGGGCATCTCTTTCTTTAGATTAGAGAAGTTCTCTTCTATAATTTTGTTGAAGATATTTACTGGCCCATTATCTTGGGAGTCTTCACTCTCTTCTATACTTATTATCCTTAGGTTTGGTCTTCTCATTCTGTCCTGGATTTCCTGGATGTTTTGGGTTAGGAGTTCTTTTGCATTTTATATTTTCTTTGACTGTTTTCTAAGGTATCTTCTGTCCATGAGATTCTCTCTTCTATCTCTTGTATTCTGTTGGTGATACTTGCATCTATGACTCTTGATCTCTTTCCTAGGTTTTCTAACTCCAGGGTTGTGATTTCTTTATTGTTTCTATTTCCATTTTTAGATCTTGGATGGTTTTGCTCATTTCCTTCACTGTTTGACTGTGTTTTTCTGTAGTTCTTTAAGGGATTTTTGTGTTTCCTCTTGAAGGGCTTCTACCTGTTCACCTGTGTTCTCATTTATTTGAGACTGCTATTTATGTCTTTCTTAAAGTCCTTTATCATCATCATGAGAAGTGATTTTATAACTGAATCTTGCTTTTCCAGTGTGATGGTGTGTCCAGGACTTGTTATGGTGGGAGTATTGGGTTCTGATGATGCCAAGTAACCTTGATTTGTGTGGCTTATATTCTTATACTTGCCTACACCATCTGGTTATTGCTAGTGCTACCTACATTTGTTAAATCTGACTGGTGTCTGTCCTTCCTGTAATCCTGGTTGTGTCAGAATTCCTCAGAGTCAAGATGTCTCTGTGATTCTGTGATTCTGGAATCCTGTGATCCTGAGATTCTGGTTGTGTCAGAGTTCTTGAGAGTCAAACTGCCTCTGACACCCTGAGATCCTGGTGTGACCAAGCTCCTGGGCTCCTGGGCTCCTGGGCTCCTGGGCTCCTGGGCTCCTGGGCTCCTGGGCTCCTGCGCTCCTGCGCTCCTGCACTCCTGTGATACTGGGTGTGCTAGAGCACTTGGGAATGGAGCCTCCTCGGGGGGCTGTGGGACTGACCACTGAGTTTGCGCCCAAGGTAAACCAGGCAGTTGAGAAGGAACCCAAGTCACTGGTCAGGTGGGGTTCCTATCTCCTGAATCCTGCTGTTCCCAGTTATTCCTGGTGGTGTTGGAACAGATGTTGTATTCTACTCACGACTGATCCTAAGATCCTGTGGGTGCTAGAGTGCCTGAGAGTGGAGCCTCCTTTTCGGGGCTGTGTAACTGGCCACAGAGTTTGTACCCAAGGTCTATGCCTTGTTTTTAAGTTGGATTGTTTCTTTTCTTGATGGATATTGTGATACTCTTTTCTTTCATATTCTAGATACTCACCCAGTGTCAAACGTATACTTGATAAGAATTTCTTTCCCTTTCTGTAGACTTCTTTTTTACTCAAATGATGGTGTTCTTGGCTGTACCAAAGTCTTTCAGCTTTCTACTTATTAATTACTAGAGTCCATTTAATAAAGTCCTTCCATTGTCCTCAAGGTCAAGCATAATCTTTACTTTAGTTCTTCCATACTGCTACCAGATTTGTTGTATTGGGCCGAATGTTGTAGTTCTTGCTCCATTTGGAGTTGAGTTTTGTGCAGGATGAGAGAAGATCTAGTTTAATTCTTTTATATGCAGCTACTCAAATTCATTGGCATCATTGGTTGAAGATGCTTTTTACAAAAGTGGTTATTATACTTATTTACATTTTAAATGTAAATTTCCTGGTTTCCTCTCCACAAATCCCCAACCTATCCCCCACCCCTTTGCCTCTATGAGAGTGCTCCCCTACCCACCCTCCCATTCCTATTTCACTGCTCCAGTGTCCCCTTACAATGAAGTATCAAGCCTCCACAGGACCAAGGTCCTCCCCTCCCATTGATGCCAGATAGAGCAATCCTCTGCTTCTTATGTAGCTGGAGCCATGGGTTTGTGATTTAGTCTGGGAGCTCTAGGTGGTCAGATTAGTTGATATTGTTGTTTGTAGGTGTTTCTTTTGTCAAATGTATATTAGTGACCTCTTGTAGTGGTTATTCCTGGTTGTCAACTTGACTATATCTGAAATGAACTACAATCCAGAATTAGAAGGCTCACCTGTGGCCCTAATCTGCAGGCTGAGAGATACAAGTTTCCGACCTGAATCTTGGCATGGAGATCTTGAGGTATAGTGGCTATGAATCCCAAAAGATTAAGATAGGAAGATCTATGAGTTCAAGATCATCTGGGATTAAAGGTGTGGTGGCATAGTGGCTAAGAATCCTAGAAGATTAAGATTGGAAGATCTAGAGTTTAAGCAAGGTTATGTTGGATTAAAGGTGTGGTGGCACATACCTTTAATCTGGGCCACACCTTTCTCTGGAGACCTATGTAAGGACATTGGAAGAAGGAAGGCTCTCTCTGCTTTACCTGCTTGCTTTGTGGGACTGAGCAACTACTGGATCCTTGGACTTCCATTCACTGCTGCTGCCGACCATTGTTGGGACTTGATTGTTGGGAGTTGAACTACAGACTATTAGTCATCTATAAATTCTTTTACTATATAGAGACTACCATAAATTCTGTGACTCTAGAGAACCCTGACTAATACACCTCTTTTTCAAAATCAGATTGTTGTAGGAATGTGAGATCCTACTTGTCTCCCACAGTATCTATGCACAAATCCAGCCATAGAGAAAGTACTAGAAGGGAGGATCAGAGGTGAGGAGAACATAACATCTGTCCCAAGACCACCAAAGTAACTGGGACCAGGGATACCCAAGCATGCAGGAACTCCACCAGCCCAGTGGCACTGGATCCTTCCAGTGTGTCTGGACAAGTGCCCTGAGCAGACCTTGGGCACAATTCTGCACAACACCTAGAGGAAGCTCCACTCCCAGGCTCTCTAACTAGCTCAGGATCAGAGGATCAGAGCCAGTCCCACAACACCTAGAGGAAGCTCCACTCCCACGTGCTCTAACAAGCCCAGAATCAGAGGATCAGAGGTAAGGAGGACATAACATCTATCCCAACACCAGGAATAACTGGGACCATTGGGACCCAGGCACACAGGAACTCTGCTAGCCCAGTGGCATGGGTTCCTTCCAGTCTGTCTGGGCTGGTGCTCTGAACAGACCTTGAGGACAAATTTTGCAGCCAGTCCTACAACACCCAGAGGAAGCTTCATTCCTGGGCATTCTAACAGGCCCAGGATCACAGGATCACAGGAACACGGAATCACAGGATCACAGAGACAACTTGACTCTGAGGAGTTTTGGCACAACCAGAATCACAGGTAGGACAGTCACCAGTCAGATTTAGCCAGGACAGGGAGCACTACAGATAACCAGATGGCCGGAGGGAAGCATAAGAACATAAGCAACAGAAACCAAGGTTACTTTACATCATCAGAACCCAATTCTATTATACCCAAACTATTATACCCAGCAAATCTCTCAATTACTAAAGACAGAGAAAACAAGATATTCTATAACAAAACCAAATTTACACGATATCTTTCCACAAATCCAGCCTTACAAAGGATAGTAAATGGAAAACAACAACACAGGAGGGAAACTACACCCTAGAAAAAGCAGGAGAGTAATCTTTCAACAACCCAAAAGAAGATAGGCACACAAACATAATTCCACCTCTAACAACAAAAATAACAGGGAATTACAATCACTTTTCCTTAATACCTCTTAACCTCAATGGACTCAATTCCCCAATAAAAATACATAGACTAACAGACTGGATAAGCAAACAGGACCCAACATTTTGTTTCATACAGAAAACACACCTCAGTGACAAAGACAGACACTACCTGAGAGTAAAAGGTTGGAATACAATTTTCCAAGCAAATGGTCCCAAGAAACAAGCTGGAATAGCAATCATAATATAAAATAAAATCGACTTTCAACCAAAAGTCATCAAAAAGAATAAGGAATGACACTTCATACTGGTCAAAGGAAAAAAAAATCTATCAAAATGAATTCTCAGTTCTGAACATCTATGCTCCAAATTCAAGGGTACCCACATTCACATAAGAAACTTTACTAAACCTCAAAGCACACGTTAAACTGCACACAATAATACTGGGAGACTTTAATATTCCACTCTCAGCAATGGACAGATCATGGCAACAGAAACTAAACAGAGACAGTGAAACTAATAGAAATTATGAACCAATTGAGTCTAACAAATGTTTATAGAACATTTGATCCTAGAGCAAAAGAATATACTTTCTTCTCAGCACCTCATGGTACTTTCTCCAAAACTGACCATAGAATTGCTCACAAAACAGGCCTCAACAGATACAAGAAGAGTGAAATAATCCTACGTACCTTATCAGATCACTATGGATTAAGGCTGGTCTTAAATTCCAACAAAAACAATAAAAAACACACATATACATGGAAACTAAACAATGCTCTACTCAATGATAACTTGGTCAAGGAAGAAAGAAAGAAATTAAAGACTTTTTAAAATTTAATGAAAATGAAGACACATCATACCAAAACTTATGGGACACAATGAAAGCAATGCTAAGAGGAAAACTCATAGCTCATAGAGAGCTTACACTAGCAGCTGACAGCACATCTGAAAGATCTAGAACTGAGATGCCAAAGCTTTTAAATTCAGACTCCATTTTAGAGAAGCTGACCTAAGTTTGAACTCAGGTAAACTAAAGGCTGGTATCTAGCATTAGTTTCCAAGTTGCTCCCCAACAGAACCTGAGCTTAGCTCTAGTCTCTAGGCTAATTCCCAACAAGAGCAGAGTTCCCAAGTTACACCCCCTACAATACCAGTGTATCCAGTTTATTCCCCGTACAAACCTGCACCCCAATGTTACAAGCCCACCCCTTGCCTAATGATCACCAATGCAGAGGGGAATAGAAGTTAGTTTATGATATGACTCTCGGCACCAGCCAATTATGTTAAAGGCCACAGGAACTTTTCAATTAGATGCTTGCATACATATCCCCTGCTTGCTGCTTACTATAAAGCCTTGCCCCAATAGACATTCAAGGCTTCCCCAACACCAAAACTTTCCTGCATTGATGGTGGTGCATTGCGGGGCAGGGGGGGCTGAGATAGCTCAAGCAGAATAAAGACCCTGCTGTGAGTTGCATCAGATTGGCTCCTGTGTGTGTTTTGGGGGATCAGTGACATTTCCCTGGTACAACAGAGCAAAAAGAAACAAATACACCCAAGAGGAGTAGACGGCAGGAAATAATCAAACTTGGGACTGAAATCAACCAAATAGAAACAAAAAGAACTCTGCAAAGAATCAACAAAACCAGGAGCTGGTTCTTTGAGAAAATCAACAAGATAGATAAACCCTTAGCCAGACTAACCAGAGGGCACAAAGACAGTTATCCAAATTAATAAAATCAGGAATGAAAAGGGAAGCCAGGCAGTAGTGGCACATGCCTTTAATTCTAGCACTTGGGAGGTAGAGGCAGGTGGATTTCTGAGTTCAAAGCCAGCCTGGTCTACAGAGTGAGTTCCAGGACAGCCAGGGCTCCACAGAGAAACCCTCTCGAAAAAACAAAAAAGAAAAAAGAAAAAAGAAAAGAAAAAAAAGAAAGAAAGAAAGAAAGAAAGAAAGGGAAAGGGAGACATAACAACAGAAAATGTGGAATTTCGAAAAATCATCACATCCTACTACAAAAGTTTATACTCAACTAAATTAGAAAATGTAGATGAAATGAGTAAGTTTCTAGGACATACACAGTTCCAAAGTTAAAACAGGATCAGATAAACCATCTAAACAGTCCCATAACCCCTAAAGAAATAGAAGCAGTCATTAATAATCTCTCAACCAATAAAAGCCCAGGACCAGATAGATGGGTTTAGTGTAGAATTCTATCAGACCTTTAAAGAAGACCTAATATCAATACTCTCCAAACTATTCCACAAAATAGAAACAGAAGGTACACTACCCAATTCATTCTATGAAGCCACAGTTATGCTTGTATCTAAACCACACTAAGACCAAACAAAGAAAATGAACTTTAGACCAATTTCCCTTATGAACATTGATGGAAAAATACTCAACAAAATTCTTACCAACTGAATCCAAGAACACATCAAAATGATCATTCACCACAATCAAGTAGCTCCATCCCAGGGATGCAGAAATGATTCAATCCATCAATGTAACCCACTATATAAACAAACTCAAAGGAAAAAAAAAAACATGCAATTACTTCATTAGATGCTGAGAAAGCATTTGACAAAAACCAACAACCTTTCATGATAAAAGTCTTGGAAAGACCAGGAATTCAAAGCCCATACCTAAATATAGTAAAAGCAATATACAGAAAACCAATAGCCAACATCAAAATAAGTGGAAAGAAAATTGAAGCAATCCCACTAAAATCAGGGACTACGAAAGACTGCCCCCTCACTCCCTATCTATTAAATATAGTACTTATAATGCTAACTAGGACAATTAGACAACAAAAGGAGGTCAAAGGAATACAAATTGGAAAGGAAGAAGTCAAAATATCACTATTTGCAGATGATATGATCATATCTTTAAGTCACCCCAAAAATTCTACCAGAGAACTTCTAAAGCTGATAAACAACTTCAGCAAAGTGGCTGGATATAAAATTAACTCAAACAAATTAGTAGCCTTCCTTTAGTCAAAGAATAAACAGGCAGAGAAAGAAGTTAGGGAAACAATACCCTTCACAATAGTCACAAATATTACATACCTTGGTGTGACTCTAACCAAGCAAGTGAAAGATCTATATGACAAGAACTTGAAGTCTCTGAAGAAAGAAATCGAAGAAGATCTCAGAAGATGAAAAGATCTCCCATGCTCATGGATTGGCAAGATTAATAAAGTAAATAGGGCCTTCTTGTCAAAAGCAATGCAGATTCAATGCAATCCTCATCAAAATTCCAAATCAATTCTTCATAGAGTTAGATAGAGCAATTTGCAAATTCATGTGGAATAACAACAATAACAACAACAAAAAAAAAACAGAATAGCGATATTCTCAACAATAAAAGAATTTCTGGGGGAATCACCATCCCTGACCTTAAGATCTATTACAGAGCAATAGTGATTAAAAAAAAACTGTATGGCATTGATACAGAGACAGACAGGAAGATCAATAAATAGAATTGAAGACCCAGAAATAAACCTACACACTTGATCTTTGACAAAGGAGCTAAAACCATCTAGTGGAAAAAAGACAGCATTTTCAACAGATGGTGCTGGCTCAACTGGCAGTTAGCACGTAGAACAATGCAAATTGACCCATTCTTATCTTCTTGTACAAAGCTCAAATCCAAGTGGATCCAGGAACTCCATATAAAACCAGATACACTGAAACTTATAGAGGAGGAAGTGGGGAAGAGTCTCAAAAGCATAGGCACAGGGGGAAAATTCCTGAACAGAACACCAATGTCTTATGCTGTAAGATCAAGAATTGACAAATGGGATGTCATAAAATTGCAAAGCTTCTATAAGGCAAAGGACACTGTCAATAGGACAAAACAACAACCAACAGATTGGGAAAAGATCTTTACCAGTCCTATATCTGATAGAGGGTAGTATCCAATGTATACAAAGAATTCAGGAAGGTAAACTCCAGAGGACCAAATAACCCTATTAAAAAATAGGATGCAGAGCTAAATAAAGAATTTTCAACTTAGGAATATTGAATAGCTGAGAAGCACCTAAAGAAATGTTCAACATCGGGGCTGGTGAGATAGCTCAGCAGGTAAGAGCACTGACTGCACTTCCAAAGGTCCTGAGTTCAAATCCCACAACCACGTGGTGGCTCACAACAGTCTGTAATGAGATCTGACACCCTCTTCTGGTGTATGTGAAGTTAGCTACAGTGTACTTATATAGAATAATAAATAAATCTTTTTTTTTCCTTTTTCTGGTGACTTGTAAATATCTATTTCTTTTTTTTTTTTTAGATATTTTCTTTATTTACATGTAAATTTTCCCTTTCCCAGATTCCCCTCCAAAAAACAAACAAACAAACAAACAAAAACAACAAGAACAAACTTCTTTTGCCTCCCCCCTCCCCATGCCTGCCATCCCACCCTCTCCTACTTATTGGCCCTGGCATTCCCCTACACTGGGGCACAGAACCTTCACAAGGCTGAGGTCCTTTCCTCCTATTGATGATCAAATTTGCAATCCTCTACTATACACATGCTGCCAGAACATTCAGTCCCACCCTGTATAGTCCTTGATTGGTGGTTGGGTCCCTGGGAGCTCTGAGGGTACTAGTTAGTAATTGTTGTTCGTCCTAAGGGGCTGCAAACCCTTCAGCTCCATAGAACCTTTTTCTAACTCCTTCATTGGGGACCGTGTACTCAGTTCAATGAATGGCTGTGAGCCTCTACATCTGTATTAGTCAGGTATTGTAAGAGCCTCTCAGGAGATAGCTATATGCTTGCCCTTCCTTCAGTCTCTGCTCCATAGTTAATCTCTGCCACTCCTTCTGTGTGTGTTTGGTTCCCCTTTTTAAGAAGAAATGAAATGTCCACCTTTTGGTCTTCCTTCTTCTTAAGTTTCTTGTGGTTTGTGGGTCATTCTTCCTATTTTTTTTTTTCCGAGACAGGGTTTCTCTGTGTAGCTCTGGCTGTCCTGGAACTCACTCTGTAGACCAGGCTGGCCTTGAACTCAGAAATCCGCCTGCCTCTGCCTCCCAAGTGCTGGGATTAAAGGCGTGCACCACCACTGCCCAGCCTAAATAAATCTTAAAAAGAAAAAAAATAAATGTTCAACATCCTTAGTCATGACAGAAATGGAAATCAAAACAGCCCTGAGATTCCATTTCATACCAGTCAGAATGGCTAAAATCAAAAACAGGTGACAGCAGATGCGGTGAGGATGTGGAGAAAGAGGAATACTCTTCCATTCCTGGTGGGAGTGCAAGCTGATACAACCACTCTGGAAATCAGTTTGGTGGTTCCTCAGAAAATTAGACTTAGTACTACCTGAGGATGGAGCTATACCACTTCTGGGCATATACCCAGAAGATGCTCCAAAATGTAATAAGGACACATGCTCCACTGTGTTCATAGCAGCCTTATTTATAATAATCAGGAGCTGGAAAGAACCCAGATGTCCTTCAAAAGAGGAATGGATCCAGAAACTGTGGTACAGCTACACAGCGGAGTACTACTCAGCTGTTAAAAATGATGAATTTATGAAATTCTTAGGCAAGTGGATAGCACTAGAAAATATCATCCTGAATGAGGAAACCCAATCAAAAAAGAGCACACATGGTATGCACTCACTGATAAGTGGATATTAGCTCAAAAGCTCCAAATAACCAGGATACAATTCACAAACCACATGATGCTCAATAAGAAGGAAGACCAAAGTTTGGTTGCTTCAGTTCTTCTTAGAAGGAGAACAAAATACTCTCAGGAACAAATATGGAGATAAAATGTAGAGCAGAGACTAAAAAAAAGGCCACCCAAGACTGTCCCACCTGGGGATTCATCTCATATACAGTTACCAAACCCAGACACTATTGTGGATGCCAAGAAGTGCATGCTAAAAGG
>JADRCD010209237.1:587-13555 GCA_019843815.1 Montemys delectorum | reverse complement strand
CCACCACCACCACCACCACCACCACCACCACCACCACCACCACCACCGACTGGTCCTTCTCTTATCTTTTAAATTAGTTTACAGTAATAGGTTTTCTTTCAGCACTGTCATATTTACTTATGTAGTTTTGGTTGATTCTGTCTTGTTCCTTCTCCTAAATTCGATTTCCTCATTGTACCCTTCCTGCTTTCAATATTCCCTTCTCAATTGATCCTGTAGAATACTTTAACACGTTGCTAGCATTTTATATGCAGATCTAATCAGCAGTTTCTAAAACCATGAATGTTATATTGTAAGACCTGCCTCTAGCTTGACAATAGCCAGTTAGAGCTTCTTAGCCATACAAGAATGTCTAATACCCACCCACCTTTTATACTGAAACTCCAAAACTGCTAAAATTACTTATTAAGTTAGAATTAATTTCACAATAGGAAAATAAACTAAGTAAGATAGATGTCAACAAAGAGATGACAGCTGAAAAAAGAAGAAAACATCTTTAAAAAGTCAGACTGGGAGCCTGGCAGTGGTGGCGCACGCCTTTAATCCCAGCACTTGGGAGGCAGAGGCAGGTGGATTTCTGAGTTCAAGTCCAGCCTGGTCTACAGAGTGAGTTCCAGGACAGCTAGGTTTACACAGAGAAACCCTGTCTCAAAGAACCAAAAAACAAAAAAACAAAAAACAACAACAACAACAACAAAAATCAGACTGGGGAGATAGCTCAGTGAGTTTTGTTTGCTTTTCCAGAGAACCCAGGTTCAATTCCCCACACCCAAATGGCAATTCACACCCATCTGTAACTTTATCTAGTTCTAGAGGATCTGACACCTCACAGAGACATTCAAACAGTCAAAACACCAGTGTACATAAAATCATTTTTCTTTAAAAAGTAAACAAGTCTGTAAGCGCTTTCTTTCTCCTCCAAGGTAGCTATTACATAGTGAACTGAAACCCTACCCCCAGCACTCACTGGTTTTTTTAGAGTATTTTCTATAACACTGCATTCCGTAAAATAGCATTTTGTAAAACTTTAAAAAGTTTATGAATGTATAGATATTTTAAGGTCCTAGAACTGATATTTAGTAAGAAAGCACAGAGTATATCTAATCCAAAAAGGTAAATGCACAATGAAGATGCCATAGAAGTAATATGATTGATTATGCAAACTTACAAGAGTCATAAGGCACATGCCAGTACTGACGTCCCACATCTTAATAGTTTTGTCTCTGGAACCAGATAGCAAGAAGGGTCCAGGCTTGCCACTTTTTTTAGTCTATAAAAACATAAAAATTATTTTTCCCATATAAAAAATAAGGACTTAACTTCTCTAAAATAATGACATTTATTTGAAATCTTGCAAAAAGGGTTGTTTTCATTTATTGAAATACATAGCTGCACCTAACCTACAAAGGAAGATAGGTCCTGCCTATTGAACACCAACAATGAAATGTACGGCCCATGACTTCTGCAATGAGGTTAGGTATATATAACTAAGTGACATATTTCTCTCCTAGCATGAAAAAGGCCCTGATCAATATCAAATCTATGATCAAAAAGGATGTTTAAACCAATCAGTATTTTGTATATAAATTTAGCATCAAACTTATCACATATTGTATATAACAACCATCAGAGGGTACTATAAAGAATTTTGTTTAGAATCTGTAATAGTTGAACTTTATTTCAAGTTTATAACTTATAATGAAGAGATCACAAACAGAAGATTAATTTAGAGCCAGCTCTCTATGAGTTCAAGGCCAGCCAGGTCTATATAGAGAGTTTGAGGATAACCAGAGCTACAAAGTAAGGCCCTATCTCAAGAAAAAAAAAAAAAAAAAAAAAAAAAAACCTTAAAAAATTTTTTTTTACAGCTTTATTAAGATGTAGGATGGGTTTTGTCTGGTTGGTTATAAATTTTTCTTTCTCCTCTTTTTTTGTTTTCTTTTGTTTTTTCTTAAAGGGGGAGGTAGAAGGTTGTTTCTTCCTTTGCTCTATTTTTATTTCTTTTTGAGACAGGGTCTTGCCTTTGGTCTTAGTCTCCCCAAGGGCTAAGGTGCTATCATCTCAGGGCCATCAGATCTGGATTTAAATGATCCATTCTGTCTTTAGTAGATGATCTCCAATTTAGGAAAAAAAAAAAAATCTAGGATGAGCTATTCGGTGTATCTATTTGTATATGTACTCATTTCTTGTCATGGCATGCAGACAGACATCAAAGGACAATTTGGGGGATTTGGTTGCCACCTCCTACAATATGGGTTCAGGAATCAAACTAAAATCACCAAGCTTGGTGGCAAGTGTTTTTACCTACTGAGCCATCTTACTGGCCCAATAATAACTGGTTTAAAATATAAACACTACTGACAACTACAAAGAGCAAAAAGCCTCAAAACTCAGAATTCTAGGCTACACTTTTAGTTGTATCCAGAGACCTTAGACTGAAAAATTACACTAGTTACCTAAGGCTCTGTCCTATGACACAGAAACAAAATCATAAAAAGATGTAATTATACAGTACCTCAGATCCTGTTGCTTCAGAGATGGAAGAATATGAACTTTCTGGAGCCCAGGAAATGCATTCTACCACATGTTCATGTTCTCGGAGCTCAGCCTTGCATTCTTTTGTTGCTACAACCCACACACGCACAGTCTGGTCATTGGAACAGCTGGCTATCAGAGTGCCATCCTGATTTGGCCGCACCATACGTACCCATTCTCTGTGTCCTGTGAATGTCTTCACACAGTAGCTGTCAATTTAAGTAGTGTACATTGTGAATAAATGGTCATCACTGGACACTTCCCAGAAGGGATACAAACTGAGATGAGGAGATATCACTAGTTAGAGAAATTATACACCAACAAAAGAAAAGAAAAATTAATAAAAAAAATGGGCACTACCCTGAAGTAAAACAACACTAGGTAAAATAAGCTAACAGGAAACACCACTAAACACAATAAAACTTAAAAACCTCAAGTCTAATAAATGTATACCAGCACACACATTATTTAAATTCTAATTTAAGTGAAGAAAATACAAAACAAAACAAAATAAAAACAACAACAACAAAAAAACCACACAGAGAAAATAGAAAGTAGATATCTCACAGAAGTGGCTTTCAGGAATCTTTCCTATAGTGCATTCATGTTCATAGTGCATACAGTGCAGTGTGTGTTTGTATGTATGTACGTATGTATGTATGTAATGTATATACGGAAAAATTATTTTGGTGTTACGGATGGAAGCTAGGGCCTTGTGCATTATTAAAACAAGTGCTCTATCACCATGCTAAATTTCCAAGTTCGTGTGTGCATGTGCGTGCGCGTGTGCGCGAGCAAGCTTCATGGTGTTCATTCTAGATTAAAGATAAATTACTATTTAGAAAACAATTTTGTTTTGTTTTTATAATCTTTTTTGGCTGATGCTTTCCATCTAAATCTACTTACCCAGTTTGCACTTCCCACATTTTTATAGTTTTATCCCTTGAGGCAGACACTATATGATCTCCATTAGGCATGATGGCTACTGAAGAGACATTGTGGTCGTGGCCTAAAACACAAAATACAGCAAAGTATTCAACAGTTTATTGTGGGTTTTTACTCTGGTATTTAAAAAACTACAGAAAGTACTCTTACACTGAGTTTTATCTAAAGGACAAGATCATTTAAAAGTAGTAAGGAAAAAGATAGAGGCAGAATTTGATCCTCTATTTAAAAGTTTATCTTTGATGTTGATGTTCATAGGAAAAAAATAATAGTTCATAGATAACATTCACATTCCAAATTAGCTATGTTTTCTGGGGGAAAAAAACAAAACAAAACTCAAGACACACATATTTTCAAGGAATAAACAATGACTGCAAGGAACTTTCCTGTCTTTTAAGAGAGGATCTCAGAGCCAAAGCTGGCCTAGAATACTTGACAGACCTGCCTCAGACCTTAATTGGGTGAAAAAACACAAACTTCAACCATATATTCAATGATATACTAAACCTAACTGTGTGCTAAATACTAGATAATCTTATTGTTTTGCTTTTTTTCCTTTCCCTTTCGTTTTGGCTGTCCTGAAACTCACTCTATAGACCACGCTGGTCTTAAACCACCTGGCTCTGCCTCCTAAGTGCTGGGATTAAAGGCATACACCAAAACTGCCAGGACTGTTTTGATTTCTTGAGACCAGTGTACTTTGCAGTCCAGTTGAGCTGGAATTTATTTTGTAGTGAAGGCCAGTCTTAAACCCATGGTCCTTCCACAAAAAAATTCCTGCCTGCTAAGATTATGTACAGGCACCAATTCACCTGGCTTGCTTAAAATTGCTAACACAGCATTTGTTCTTACACACAGCTAAACAGCAATATTACATTATCTTTAAAGAAAACAGAGCCAGGTGGGATGGCATATACCTTTGACCTCAGCACTTGAGGGAAGGAAAAGCAAGCAGATCTCGGAGCTCGGCCAGGCAGGGTTATATTTTAAGACCCTGTCCCAAAAAACTAAAAACAACAAAAGTCACTATCTCTTATCTATCAGATGGTTTGAGTTATTTTATCTTTATAATTCTATGCCATATACATTATCCCTATTATTTTCCAGATAAAATAACCTATGGACACTTAAGATACTTAAGCAGCGAACTCTGGCTTCTAGCCACACTGCCTGTGTGTTCGCTCCCCCCCCCCCCCTCTTTTGTTTTGCTTTTTTGAGACAGGGTTTCTCTGTGTAGCCCTGGCTGTCCTGGTATTCACTCTGGAGACCAGGCTGGCCTTGAACTGAGAAATACGCCAGCCTCTGCCTCCCAAGTGCTGGGATTAAACGGGTGGACCACTACTGCTGGGCTGCCTGCTCTCTTGATAAGAAATAAAATAAAATAAAGAAACAACCTCCTTAGTAAATTAATTGTCCATTTCTCTTAGACTAATATGACCTGGCAGCTTTTCTTATCCAAATACACTTGAGAATACAAATTAGTCATGCAAACCTTAAAAGTTCTAACAAAAACCTCTACCACTAAAGCTTGTTCATCAAGTTTGCACATCAAAGACGACAACTAGAAATTAAAAATAGGGTACCTAAATATGATTAGCAAATTATTTCTTCTCTTAAATGCCCTATCTGAGGTACCATCCTCTACCTTACCGTGCATGGTTCTGATGCATTCAAAACCCTGAAAATCCCATAATTTAATCGTCATATCTGCAGAACAGGAAGCCAGAAGCTTGCCACTGTGGTCAAAGGAAATGTCCTGTACAGAGTCTGTATGGCCCTTGAGAGTTCGTTCAAAATCTCCAGTCTCATAATCCCACACCTGTCACGTGAATAAAAAAATTGGTTAGCACCAACTCCTCACCTCCTCACTTCACATTTACACTTAGTCTGGCATCTTATTGACTAATTACCAAATAACAAATAATCTATGTTAGAAGTATTAAATCTTGCCAGGCAGTGGTGGCGCATGCCTTTAATCCCAGCACTTGGGAGGCAGAGACATGTGGACTTCTGATTTCAAGGCCAGCCTGGTCTACAGAGTGAGTTCCAGGACAGCCAGGGCAACACAGAGACACCTTGTCTCGAAAAAACAAAAACAAACAAACAAACAAACAAAAACAAAAAACCCAAATCCTCAAGTACAAAGTGGCTTTTCTCTACAAAGAAAAATTGATGCTCCAACTATCCAAGAAGACCTTCAATATTACATTTGTTAAGTATCTACCACTTAATTATGCTAATGAGAAGGTACAGAAAGTCAAGGAAAACTAGTCTGATAGTATACTAGGCATAATTAAGGAAATTCAAGTACAAAAAGATGTGTTAGAAGCAATGTATGTAGGAACAATTTATGTGTAACAGTGGACTATCTTAAGTTCTTAATTTTACTACAGCATTAGAGCACAGATATTTAGAGGGCTAAGGAGAAATCATAAACTAAACTATTCCTGAATCAAGTGCTCATGATTAACAAAAACACCTTTTTCAAGACAGGATTCCTCTGTGTAGCCTTGACTGTCCTGGAACAAACTTTGAAGACCAGGCTTGCCTATAACTGAGAAATTCACCTGCCTGTACCTACTAAGTGCTGGGATTAAAGGCATGTGCCACAACGTCCAGCTTTTTAAAAGTCTCATTCTTAAAAGACATTTTTTCTAAAACAGAAATTATTAATTAGCATGAATGAATATTATAGATATCACTCAAGAATACTCTCTCTTTTTACTTTTTTTGGACACAGGGTTTCTCTGTGTAGCCCTGGCTGTCCTGGAACTCACTCTGTAGACTTGGCTCAAAAAAGGAACAAACTTCTTATTCTCCACGAACAGAATCCACTAAATGAAAAGATGACATACTGACATATGTATGATATATGACATACTCTACATTTTCTCAAATATATCAGTTACTTAATGGAAGAATGTCTCTCTAGAGCTATAATGAAATTTTAAGTCTGCCTTAAGCTTTAGTACCAAAATCACTCAATACAGTTTTTAAAAACTACCTGCCAGGGGCTAGAGAGATGGCTCAGCAATTAAGAGCACTGACTGCTCTTCCAAAATCCTGAGTTCAAATCCCAGCAACCACATGGTGGCTTACAAACATCCGTAATGAGGCCTCACGCCCTCTTCTGATGTATCTGAAGACGGCTAGAATGTACTTACATATAATAAATAAATAAATCTTGAAAAAATAAAAAAACTACCTGCCACCAAACCTGACATCCTGAGTTTGATTTCTGAGACCAATGTGGTAGAAGGGAGAAATCACACACATACACACACACACACACACACACACACGATTGCAACAAAACAACAACAGAGGGAAACTCAGAGCTCCCTCTCTTCTGTGTTCCTTTGCTTAGGCCCTTATTTTCAAAATCTTTTGTCACCTCATTTACATCAAGTCTGCCTTTCAGAGGCAGAGGTAGGAGAATTTCTCTGAGTTCAAAACCAGTCTATCAGCCAAGACTACATAGACAAGAGATCATATCTCTTAAAACCAACCAAACAAAACAAAAACCAACCAAACAAAAACCACAACACAAAAAGCAAAATGAACAAACAAAAAGAACTTGCCTTAATTGTAGCATCCTCTGAAGCAGAGACCATAACACTGAACACAGGATGGAAAATGACTCGAGTAACGGGACTCCGATGACCACTCAATGCATATTTCTCAGGTGGACGGGGAATCCATTCTTTGGGGTCTCGTTTCTGACCAAGAGGACCACCTGACGTAAATTCTTCTTTTGCTTCATTTAGTTTTGATTCTAATTCCATTACCTTGGGAGGGAACATGAAGGTAAATAAAGATGTGCTCTATAATGTATTTGTTTCTCTTCCTTTTAGGTAGGCTCTGACTATGAAGCTTACAGTAGTTCAGAACTTAGGATCTTCCTGTCTCAGTTCCCATAGGCTGGAGTTACTATGCTCAACTGGAACTCATTCACTCAAAGACAGTTTTCATTTACATTTATTAACGAAGATCATCACATTTATCTTGCTTGATTTGTGCCTGTAATTTTTAACATTATTAAATATTTGATTATACAAAAAAGTGGGGAAATTAAGTTCAAATTTTTTAGTTTTTTTTTTTTTTAGGTTAATTTTTAGCCCCCCCCCATACCACAGCTTATTTATCCTACAGGTAGGAACATTCACAACAAAAGCTAATATTTACTGAGCATCTACTAGGCATTGGTTCTTGTCCATGAGCTCAGTATAGTTGAGCTCACATTAGAACAATGTTATCTATTCTAACTTTGTCTGTGAAGAATATGTATTTTAGAAATGGAATAGTATGTTACTTTCATCGTACAGGTTAAAGAAAAAAAAAGAAAAAAACAAACTTCAGAGATGAGACTGACTCATGTAAGACAGAGTGCTTTTTCCAGTTACAACTAGTTGTATCCTTCTAGGGCACTGGTTCTCAACCTTTCTAATGCTTCTACCATACCCATCCTTGTATTGTAGTCACCCCCAACTACAAAATTATTTTTGTTGCTACCTCATAAGTGTAATTTTGCTACTGTTAATGAATTATAATGTAAATATCTGATAATACAAGGTATCTGAAGTTCAACCCCAAAGGGGTGCAGCACAACCATATGCTGAGAAGCACTGTTCTAAGAACACAGATGATGCCTTCAGTATCAATTTCTCAGTCAAGACAATGCAGGTTCAAACCTCTAGACTGTATAATTTATGTGCACCAATAGCAACCTTAAAACCAAAGTTTTCATGAAGCAAGAAAATGTTTTTTTTTTTTTTCCAAGATCAAACATGAGTATCAGCAGGTTAGTAATTTATGGCAATATTTTGAGAAAATTTGTAAGTACACATTGAATAAACTGACTTAATAAGAAAGACCTAGGGTTGGAGAGATGGCTCAGCGGTTAAGAGCACTGACTGCTCTTCTGGAGGTCCTGAGTTCAAATCCCAGCAAGCACATGGTGGCTCACAACCATCCATAATGAGATCTGATGCCCTTTTCCGGTGTGTCTGAAGACAGCTACAGTGTACTTACATATAATGGATAAATAAATAAATCTTAAAAAAAAAAAAAGAAGAAAGACCTAGTTACCTTTTTTTGTAATCTAATAACAGATGTCCATTTTTTTTCCAAAAGACCAGCATACTTCTTATCTAATTCTTCATTCTAAAGGAGAAAAAGTAAGATCTTTTTTAAAAAAAAAAAAAGGCTTAACCATGACATCTTTTTTAAAAAAAATTATTAAAGTCGGGAAATTAAGCTCAAACTTAGTAAATTGACCTAACTACTGAACCTTAAGTAAAACTTAACCCATTAACCATACTATGAATAATTAGAAAACTAATAATTAGTTAAGCATACCATATCTAGTTCAGCTTCCTTTTTAAAAACGGAATATGCCTCTTCATAGCCATTTGAACGAAGATAATCTGCTATAGCTCGATTTCTGAAAGAAAAAATTCAAATGAGTCCTAAACATATCTCATTTCTATTTGAGGAACTACACTTATTAAAATCTTTGTTTGGGGGGGGGGGGGTGGTCCAAGACAGTTTCTCTGTATAACCCTGGCTGCCCTGGAACTCACTATGTAAACCAGGCTAACCTTAAACTCAGAGATCCACCTGCCTTTGCCTCCTGAGTACTGGGATTAAAAGTGTGTACAACCACTGCCCAGTTATTAAAATCTATTAAAAAAAAGTAAATTATATAAATATTTCTGGAAATAAAATGGACACACTTCCAAAACTTCAAAAACACTTAGGCATTGTCACAATTTATCTGTATTATTTTTGAGCTTCTTTTTTTTATTTTCAGAGATGCAAGGGACTGAACTCAGAACCCTGTACATGGTAGGTAGTAACCTACCTCTGAACTCTACTCCCAGCCTTTGACATTTTATAAGTTTCTAACTTAGTGCTCGGCTTGTGGACACTCTGAAGCTCTAGATATATTTCTATACCTAGATATCAATTGGTTAAAGTAACCATCAGTTTTTCTAGTGTTGACATTAACATTCTCTATTTGATAAACATACTCAAACATTGGAAATTAAAACTGAGTTTTGCACAGAAATGTTTTTAATAAAACTCTACTAAGAATACAAGAGATGAGTTGGGCGGTGGTGGCGCACACCTTTAATCCCAGCACTTGGGAGGCAGAGGCAGGTGGATTTCTGATTTCGAGGCCAGCCTGGTCTACAGAGTGAGTTCCAGAACAGCCAGGGCTATACGGAGAAACCCTGTCTTGACAAGACAAAAAAAAAAAAAAAGAATACAAAGAGATGACTCAGTGATTATAATTTCCTTCCTGTGCAAGCATGAGGATTGAAGTTTATGTCCTAGCACTCATGTAAAAGGCTGAGTGTCCTATGCCAAGTCTGTAGATCTAGCACAAGGTAGGTAGAAAGTGCCTGTGGGGGGGGCTGACTGGCTAAAATATTCTAGCTCAAGGTTCAGAAAGTAACCCTGCTATTCAAAAGGAACAAGTCAAGAGTGTTGTCTCCAGGCAGACACACATGCATAAAATACATCTCAAGCACAATCCCACCTCTCTCCTAAAAACTATAGTAAATATTTTAGTATTAGGAATAACTCTAAACGCCATGCAGTGGTGCATGCCTTTAATCCCAGTACTAAGGAGGCTAAGACAGGATGATCCAGAGTTTAAGGGCACCCCAGGCTGCATAAATGAGTTCAAAGCCAGTTTGGACTAAGTAGCTTCAAAAGACCTTATTTGAAAAAAAGATGTCAGGTAATGGAGGTACATGCTTTTAGTCCCAGGACTCAGGAGGCAGAAACATGCAGATCTCTGAGTTTGAGGCCAGCTTGGTCTACAGAGTGAGTTCTAGGACAGCTAGGGCTAAAGAGAAACTCTGTTTTGAGCCCCTGCTTCCCCAAAACAAAACAACAAAAGAAATAACTACTTTAATAAATTAAAAATGCTTAAGCTACAAACAGTATATTATCTTATAATGATATTTAGAATTATAATTTAAAGGCAGCAAAGCTGAAGTGGCTTGAAATGTATTTTCATATTTCTCTTTCATTCTACCCTAACAATAATGGCAAGCATCCCTGCTCTCCTATTTCAACATTTCCCAACTACTCTGAGCCTGTATTCACAAAGTTATAGAAAAAGTTGATTTAGGATTCCTCTGTAAGACTTTAAACTAACTTGAATAACTAAAAAATTAAAACCATGAGTTAAACAAAACTTAAATATACATACAATAATAGTATCATTACATCCTTTAGCCAATTTTATTTTTTTCTTTTCTTTTGAAAACCAGTCTTTGTGCCTTGGCCAGCCTTGAATTTACAGATATGCCTACCCCTACTCCTGAGTGTTGGGATTAAAGACATGTACAACCATGCCTGGCCCTCTCTGCTTTTATAAGACAGGGTTTTGTAAATCTCAGGTTGGCCAGTAAACTACTTAAGTAGGATGAACTTGAACTTCTGATCCTAGAAGCATGAGCTACCATACCTGGCCAATGTAAAGCACTAGAAATCAAATCTAAGGATTTGTGCATGATATAGCCCTAGCCCTCAACAGAACCATATGTCTGCCGCTGATCTCCAGTATTTTAACAGGCAATCATTATTGTGATTTAAGAGTTTTCAGAGATAATCTACCTAAAACACATAGTATTTTAGATTCTGGTTTTTTTTCTTTTTCTGAGACAAGGTCAAACTACAAAGCCCTTTTTGGCCTGGAACAACTCATTTAGTTTTTATTCTATTTTCATAAGAGACAACATGAAGTCAAATGAAGAATCATTCTATAAATTACTTGCTTTTTTTCCTTTTAAAGTAGGAGCTCACCATAAAGCTTAGAGTTGCCCATTACTTATGATGCTGTCCCAGCCTGCCAAATGCTGGGGTTACTAATTTCACTCAAAGACAATTTCTATACATTTCTTAACAGTGATGAAGAAAAATAAAGTTATTTCACATATTACTCTTGTCTGTGTACGTGGGGTAAAGACATGGGAGTTAGGGTAGGTGGGGTGAAAGTAAAAAGACAGTTTTGGGAGTTGGATATGAACTCCCAACATTTTGGGAGCAGGCACTTTTACCCACTGTGTCACTGAGCCAGACCTCCAATAAGATTTTCTTAAATATGATACAGCATTCTCCTGAGTTTTATGGAAGGGACAGCACACATAGGATAAGTTCCTAGCCTGTGTATCATATTCTAGTCTAATGTGGCAGGCCCTATGAAATCTAACAAAAAGTTATACGATCACCCTTCATGATCAAATGTCATCATACAATAATTAATTCAAAAAGGTGGGTCACAATTCAACTACTAGTGAGTCTTAAGTCAGAGAGAGGTTACTATGAGCTTCTGCTTATTATGGCAATGAGAAAGTAAAAGAATGAAATCAAGTCAGATAACAGCAAATGGACCTTCAACCTTACCATGAAACTGTCAATTACATTTACCTGAGAGCCACGACTTTTAAGATTGTGCCATTGTGCAATTGATAATTGTAGTAAAATGTATTTATTATGTCACATTGAAATTCTTTTAGTCAAACAGGAAAATATATTATGATCCATTTTTATATCTCAATTATCTTCATAGATGCCTTATATGATGCTCAATCTTCATCCTCAATACAGCAGGTTTTAGAATCACCACAGAATCAAACCTTCTGGGTGTTATCTGTGTATTTTGTAAGAGTTAAGTGAATAGTAAAAAACCACTCTAACCAGGCAGTGATGGCACACACATACCTTTTTAGTCCGAGCATGATGGAGGTAGAGCTCTGTGAGTTCAAGGCCAGCCTGGTCTACAGAGTGAGTTCCAGAACAGCCAATGCTACACAGAGAAACTCCATTTCAAAAAACAAAATAAAACAAACAAACCATTGGTTGGGGGGTGAGGGGGGCGGATGAGAAGGGAGAAGTACTCTAAATGTAGGAGGTCTCATGCACTTGGGCCTTAGACTGCATAAAAAAGGAAAATGTTTTTCCACTCACACCTCTGTTTCATGACTGCAGATACAATGTGACCCACCACCTCACCGTCCTAGGATATACTATACCTTCAAATTCTGAGTTTAAGTAAACCCTTCCCTTCATAAGCTGTTTTTGACAGGAATTTTGCCACAGCAGCAGGGTAACTAAAATATTTCATTCTTTTATCAATAAATGCTAAAACCTGACATGGTGAGGCATGCTCTGTAATCTCAGCCTTCTGGAGAAGGAATGCCTGTTCAAAATACCATCAGTACATACTGAGTTCTAAACCAGCCTGGACTCTAAGATATCCTACTCCCACAAACAAAAGCTTAAATTTAAATTTTAAAAAACTACATTTCAGGGGCTGGAGAGATGGCTCAGGAGTTAAAAGCACTGATCTTCCAGAGGTCCTGGTGTTCAATTCCCAGCAGCCACACATGATAGCTCACGGCCATCTATACAGCTACAGTGTACTCATACACATAAAATAAATAAATAAATAAAAATCTATAAATTTTTTT
>JADRCD010209236.1:0-10256 GCA_019843815.1 Montemys delectorum | reverse complement strand
TGGCTTGTTCCTTGAGGTCACTGATTTAATGTCAGACAGAGTGTGATAGCAGTCCAGAGTCCCAAGAAAAAGACAAAGATTTTTCATCTGCCCAGAAGAGCAGAGAAGTCTGTTTTAAGGCTTCAGGGAGAGGAGATGGGGAGCCTTGTGCTGTGAGTTAGGGAGCAAGGAGTCTCAAATCTTAGAGAATGTGAATGAGGTATGGAGGAAGTGCACGTTTAGTTAGCTATATGGGCAGACGGGAGATGTCTCTTGGCTTGGAGTCTAGTAACTTGAGGTCTCTAAGATGCTTTGTTCCCTGTCATTTTTCTGGAATATAGACACATGAGATCCATTTACAAATTCATAGATAGGATGATTGCCTCCTCCTACAGTAGCAGTGAACTCAGATACAACTATGGTGCTAGAGATAGAGCTAGGTTCAATTTAAGCAATATCTGGTTTGTGATGTTGATATTTGTTTCCCGGAGTCCCAGTACCTAGGTGTTCCCAGTAAGGATGTTGTATGACATGATTCCTGGGGAGATATAAATTAATGTCTACTTATCTCAGATAGGGAACCAACAACAGACCAAAGTATGAATACTACCATACCCAAATAGGTGAACCAAATGAGTTGTATTGGGGTTACTTATAGGAGTTTGGGTGACAGGTTACTTACAGGAGCAGGAATAAGTTAAAGATAGTTATGTCATTAAAGTCCCACATCCGCATAGGCAACATCTCACGAAAGCTGGAAACCTAGAGCTCTCTGCATGACCTGTAGGCAGCTAGACAGGGCAGAGAGTGTCTCTTCTAGACAGCTTGGTTGGTCTGAGCCTCCTCCAGGCAGTTTCATCAATATAACAGTGTCTCTCAGCAGTCTTTACTATTTATATAATCTTGGAGAGAGAGGAGCCTCATGCAACTGTTTAGATTCAGAGACTTCCTGAGGCTTCTGAGTTGTGTATTTCCAGGGTTGTTCTATTCTGCTTCGCTCTGTTCAGTTCTATTATGTTCTGTTATATTTTGTTATGTTCTATTGGAGATGGGATCTCACTGTGTAGATCAGGCTGGCCTCGAACTCACATGAATATGCCTGCCTCTGCCTCCTAAGTGCTGGAATTAAAGGTGTGTGCCACCATATCCAGCCATATTCCCAGGGTCTTAATGAGCCCCACTTTACATCTTCTTAAGTCTTAATAGGTTTTCCAGAGGAAACTGCTGCACATCAAGGATGATTGATTGACAGTAGTTCATGTAAAGTACTATGTTTTCATGCAAACACAGTCTGATTAGCCCCTGGCTTATATCTACCAGTTAGTTATAGTTCAAGCCAACAACACCACTACCTTCATAAATATGTCTAGTCATCCAGATGTTGAATGTCTGTTTATTAATTGGACGTGATATATTCCCAAATTAATGTGTGAGGTGGTTTTGAGACCCACATAAGCTTATGAACACGAAGAGACTTTGTAAATGCTAAAGCTTTATTCTTATTTTACAATGAAGTGCTATTTTTGTTAGCATATTGTTAAACATTAGCAGTGTTTTCCCAAGACTACAGGTGCTTGAGCAGGTAGGCAGATACTTGCGTGTCTTCTTATCGAATTTAAAATACTGAACCTTTCTTCTCATAATGATATCAAGGCTTCTTTTGTTATGAGAACAAAAGGCTTGCTCAAAGCCAGGATGATGGGAAATCAGGCTTGCCTTGGTCTTCAGATATCTTTAGTAAACAAATATCTGCCTCTGCCTTTGCCTGCTGCCTTCCTCTTGACTCAGAATGGAAAGACGAAGAAATTGGGCGTATGAGAAGGGAAGGGACTCTCTCACCCAGGAATCTGGTTGAATCCTGTCGCTAGGAGAAGAGCAGGAATTCCAGCACAGTTGTCAGTGGCTTAAGCCCCTTCCCAGGTCCCCAGCTGTAAACCTGGGATTTGCTAGGCATCTTGCCAAAGGCTTCATTCACAGGAAGAGTAATCCTCTTGCACATCTCTAGTGGTTCTTAGGTTTTACTTTACTAGACTGTAATTTGACCCAAGATACCTCTAGAGCTGCCCTATAATAATCTTACTCATCAAAAGAGAGAAAACCAGGACAGGCAACCTATCAACATTCTTGAGATGCAACTGGAAAGCCTGAAAATGGTATATGGTCATCGGCGCTGAGACAATTAGCTGTGCCTCTACTTTGGTGAGCCTTGACCATGCTTGAGTATGCATTTCTGAGACGCTCTTTAATTTTCTCCTAACCATCACAGTTAAACTCTATATTAAAATAGTTTATGTAGGGGGCTAGAGATGGCTCAGTGGTTAAGAGTCCTGCCTGCTTTTCCAGGGGCCTTGAGTTCAGTTCCCAGCAACCACATGGTGGCTCACAACCACCTATAGTAGGACCTGATGACCTCTTGTGGCATACAGGTATACATGCGATAGAGTATTCATAAAATAGTACATATAACAAAATTTGTTTTTTTAAATATCCTAAATAAAATCTTCAATGCTGCTTCATCCTGGCTTGTTCTGATTCTTCTTTGGATGAAGCAACAATTCCTCTTTTTGTCTGAGGCAAGGTCCCTTAAAAAGGAGAAGAACTCCTTGGACTTCCAGAGCCGAATCTGAGTCCATTCTCTAATGACAATCTACAACTACTAGGCTTGGACAGTGACTGAAATTCAACTGACCTGCCATTCAACTTAACCTCATTTTATAGAATTGAGCAGAGTCAGATGATGGCTTGTTCTAGGAGCCTACACTGACCCCTCTTATTTTGTGCTGAAGAGACTGAACTTGTCAAAGGGCGCTCTGCTTAAACTGAAAGACACAAATTGTAAATTGGTTGAGTGACAGGTTTCTTTGTTCAGAATCCCCATAAGGGTGAGGGGTAAACCTTGCCTATCTCCGGCTCTTGCAGTAATTAGCATTATATTTTATATGCTTGATTACTCAACACCTGTTCCCTGAGCCAGCAAATGCCTCTTGAACTGAATGAACCTTTCATGTGGAGCTTTGTGACAAATCAGGGTTCCATTTATTCTAAGAACCAAGGCAAAGCTTAGTATCGTGGCTCATGACTGTAATTTCAGTGCTCAGGAGAATGAGTAGAAGGATTGTCACAAGTTCAAATCCAGCTTGGGCTAAGTACTAGCTTTGAACCCAGTCTGAGGTTATAAAATGTATGTAAGTATGTATATGTACATATATATATATGTGTGTGTGTATATATATATATATATACACATATATATACATATATATGTATATTTTTTTCTGAAGCTATATAGTCAGACTGTTACTAGACTTGGGGGCCCAGTAGACCCAGTGAGCTAAGAGATTAAACACTCATCCTTAAAACCCCAAGAGGTAAGCTATGGCCAAAAACAGAGAGAGAAGGTTGTTGAGGACATTTTGCAATGAGGGACAAATAAAGAGGTCCTATGACCCCTAAGCTCACCTCTGGGTCAGCAGCATCCATTTAAATAGAGGACAGGTGGTATAAATAACTCAATAATCTTGGCTAAGTGTGGCCCTACCAAACCACCCAGGACTGACCCTTCACCGTCTCAGCTCCTGTTTCTCCTGGAAGGTAGTCTGACAAGTTGTCAGACTGTGTGAAATCTCTTCCTGAGAGACAGCTTTGCCCTCTGGCTTGCTCCAGGCTTCTCCCTTGTTGCTCTTCCAGCATGAGACTCCTACAGAATTCCAGTTTCTTGAGGACCTTTGTTTTATCAGTCTGGTAGCCAAAAGCACTCCTGTCTCTTTAGAATATTTTCTGTCTTGACAAGGTGATCACAAGGCTCTGTCTCAAGAAGAGAGAGAAAAAAAGTTCAAGTACATGCACATGCACGTGCGTGCACATGCATTTGTGTGAATGCGTGAAGTGGAGTACATTGGTGATGCCATGCTGCTGATAAACAAAGATGTAAATACAGAAATAATGTCCTTAGAGGTCCTAGCTAGAAATTGTCCTGCTTAGAATGTGAGCCTAATACAAAGGCATATTGCTTACTCATCAAATATGACTTGTTCGTTTTGTTTGGTGGTGGTAGTGGTGGTGGTGGTGGTGGTGGTGGTGGTGGTGGTGGTGGTGGTGGTGGGTGGTGGTTTTGGTGATGGATCTATGTGTGTGAGTATGTGTATGTTACTAAAAATGAAATCAGGTCATCACGTATGCTAGGCAAGTATTCTGTTGCTAAGCTACACTCCCAGCCCCTCACTGGAATATTCTAGGCAGGGGCTCTACCACTGAGCCACATACCCAGCCCCTCACTGGGGAACTCTAGGCAGGGTCTATACCTCTGAGACAGACCAATGGGCTGTCCCTAGGGGATTCTTGGCGGCTGGCACTTTACCTCTGAGCCCTGTCCCTAGGCCCTCACTGGTAGATTCTGAGCTACATCCCTAGCACTCTTTTGCCTTTTTATTTTGTGATATGGTTTAACTAAATTGCCCTGGCTGACTTCATACTCACTTTGTATACCAGGCTAGCCTTGAACTTGTGATTCTCCCATCTATCTCCCAACGAGCTGAGATTACAGGTCATTGTCACTGTGCCCAGCTACTCATCAATCTTTTTTTTAAAAAAAAATTCCCATATGAGAGACAGGAGTGTAAGACAGCTGCCTTTGTACCTTCAAGAACCTGAAGGTTCTATCCTGTCTTTTGCAAATACAAATTCACCGAGCACAAAATAAATCTGAATGAATTCAGATTTTAGCCACATATTCAACATTAGTCCAAAGTAACCCAGGCTTTAAAAGTAGCTGACTTTGGCTGATATCACAGTGGGCACTTGCCCCATAAGCCTTATGACCTAGGTTCTGTGCTTGGAACCCGCATAAAGGTAGAAGACAGACTCCATAAAGATGTCCTCTGACACTACACCTGTACATCGTGGCACACTCCCACAGTCATAATGAGTAAACAAGTAAACAGAAAACGTAAAAAATGTCAATAATGTTTGCTATTTTAAAGGAAAGAAAGAAAAAAAGCCAGTAGTATTCATTGTACATGTGATAAATATGCGTGATATTCTGTCTGGCACAAGAAGTTTCTTCTCTTATAGAAATAGCCTCAATTTTAAAAATAAATGGCATTGATTTAGCATTAGAGCCTTTTCATATAGAGATTTATCTCAACAGCACTTTTAAAGATATAAAACATACAGTTTATGTAGCCTTAGGTTTCTTAGCACCAAATCAAACCGAATAATAAAGTAAAACGGAGTGCTATAATGATCAAACAGTGTAAGCTCCAGTCAAGAGCGATTTGGAAGCACCTCTTATAATTACGAGGCCAGAAGCCGCCTCTGTAGATTCGGCAGAACGGAATCATGAAATGAATTAAGGCCATACCAAATTATTAATACTTTTCATACTCTGTTGCAAAAGCCTGCCTTCATGCCTCACTGGGAATTGAAGTTTTAAAAAAAAAAAAAATGTCTCAAAGAGCAGGCAGGGCAAAGTGGATAAAATTAATAAATAGGAGATTGCTTATTGTTCTTTAACATCCACTTGTCTAATCCTTTGAACATTCATGCAACTCTCTGCCATTCAAAGAGCTTTCAGTCACCGTCTCGCCTTTCCTCTTGCTAACCACTCCAAGTTCCTGAGAGGGGTCTCGTGGTACAGTCGGCGGTTAAGAGCCCAGGGTCAAGGCTGAGGACATGGTTCAGTCAATCAAGTGGTTGTCTTGTAAGTATTGGGACATGAGTTTTAACCCTAGAATCTGTGTTTAAAAGTATAAAAAAATGAAAGAGCTGTGTATTTAGCTGGAGAGGTGGCTCAGCGAGATGCTGCTCTTGTAGACGACTTGAGTTCAGTTCTCAGTCCCAAGCAGGCAGCTCACAGCTGTCTCTCAGTCTAGCTCTGGAGAGTCAGACATCATCTTCTAGACTGCATGGACACCTGTACTCACAAATGAACATTGCCCCTACCATCACAAAGCATATACTCATGATTTAAAATAGAATGAATCCCTTTTTAAAGCAGAGCATGGTGGTACATGTCTGTGATCCCAGTTCTAGAGAAACAGAGCCAGGGGTAACCCAGGAAATTGATTGCTAGATAGTCTACTCCCTTTGATGAGTTTCAGGCCAGTGAGAGACTCTCATAAGGAACAACACACACACACACACACACACACACACACACACACACACACACACAGTTCTTGACCTACTGGATGCTTTCCTGGGACCATTCATCTCCTGTTCCACACAGTGAGATACTGACTATGCAAGAATGAGGGTAGGTATTCATGATGTTTCTGGTTGCTAAGGTCCACATATGTACCTCTTCTGTCCCCTTATGTGACAAAAGAAATTAGGATACAGTAATTAGAAAGGAAAGTGGATTTATTTACAGTTTAACAAAACTGTGGAGGGGAGAAGGACAAACCACAATCCCACGACAATGCTGACCTTCTATGATAAAGCAATCAAACACTAAAACATTAGCAAACTCAGCTGTGAGGCAAAGTCTGTAAGAGATCTGGGCCCCTAGTTACCTCCATAGTGTATGTTCTCCTTTACAAAGAAAGTTTTTATTCAAGTGTGGGCTATGTAAAAGGGCATCTGAAAGATCCCTTTTCTGACCCTGTTAGTTTTGAGACAGTGTCTCATGTAGCCAAGGCTACCTTCAAACTATGTCTCTGTGGTTGACTTTGAACTTCTGATCCTCCAGCCTTAGCTATCAAGTGCTGTGATTACAGCTCACACCACCAAGCTTGCATTTGATGTGGTCCTGGGGATGGAGACCAGGGCTCCAGCATTCTAGACAGGCTCTCTACCAACAGGGTTACATCCTCAGACCCCAGAATCTACTTTTTCAGGATCCAGGTACCTAGGAATAATAACTATCTGGTCAGACCTTTGAGGATAATACTGGGATACTTTTTCACTCAGCACTGACCTGTCCTAAGTGCTCAATAAATGGTCCTGCTTGCCTACATTCCCCTGAGCGCTGATTTCACCAGAAAGAAGAAAGGTAAAACTGTTCAGTGATTAATCATCTCAAGCAAGTTTGCCCTGCCAGTCAGCGATTTAAAACATTTTCACCTCAATAGAGACCTCTTGACTGTCTAATTATTTGACCTGTACATCATTCATATTCATATCTAAGCTACTCTCCTGGGCCAGGAGTGTTAATGAAGGTCTGTGCATCTCCAAAGAAAGCATTTGGTTTGCAGTGGAAATGTGGCTTAATAGCTTCAACCACTTTGCTCTAGGGTCCCCAAAGAGGAAGAAGTCCATACAGACAGCTCTCTGATGGGGCTGAAGAGATGGCTCCATGGGTAAAGTGCTTGCTCTGCACACATGAGGACCTGAGGTTGGATACGCAGCATCCAGACCAGTACATAGCAATGCAAATCTATAACCCCAGCACTGGAAATATAAAAAAACAGGCAGATCTTGGGGCGAATCTCTGGCCAATTGACTCATGCAGCCAAACCAGTGAGCTCTGTATCCAGTCAGAAACCTTGCTTCAGGGAATAGCCAAGCAATAACTGGCCCAACATGAGACCTATCCCATGCCCAAGCACCAATCCCTGACACTATTAATGATATTCTGTTATGCTTGCAGACAGGAGCCTAGCATGGTTGTCCTCTGAGAGGTTCTACCCAGCAGCTGACTGAAACAGATGCAGAGAGATCTACAGCCAAACAGTGCATGGAGGTTGGGGACTCTTATGGAAGAATAGGAGGAAGGATTGCAGGCCCGATGGGGATAGCAACTCCACAGGAAACCCAACTGAGTCAACTAACCTGGACCCTTGGAGGCTCTCAGAGACTAAATAACCAACAAAAGATCATACATGAGCTGGTCCTAGGATACCCCCAACACATATGTAAGAAGTATGCAGCTCAGTCTTCATGTGGTACCCCAGCAACTGGAGCTGGAGCTCTCCCTGAAACTGTTGCCTGTCTGTGGAATCCATTCCCCTAACTGGGATGTCTGGTATGGCCTCAGCGGGAGAAGATGCACCTAACCCTGCAGAGACTTGATGTGCCAGGATATCAGAATACAGGCAGGAGGCTCCACCCATTCAGAGAAGAAGTGGACAGGGGGAAATGATAGAGGAAGATGCCTAATGTTGACCACTAATATGGACATGCACAGAAGTGCATCTCTTACACACATGCTAATAACTCATTTGTTGGCCTTTTTATATTGTGTCTCAAAAAGATTAGCTTTCACCTTTGTTATAGTTATGTCTCAATTTATTGCATGTGTGTTTGTAGGTGGTCTCTGAACAGCACTTTATGTCTTTAAAAATGTATGTACAACTGCAAGATGAGATGCAATGCTCCCATTTACATATGTCAGTTTACTCCCATAAGCCCTCTGCTTCCTTGAAATGCTAATTGTTCAATGAAAGGCCTGAATACTGTCTTCCTTCCTTTCCCCTTAGTAAATGTTTCTTAGATCCCAAACTCTAGGCTGTTCTTTAGGCTACATCTCTTTTAATCCAACTGTGATAGATAATCTTATCTAACAACTTGATAGGCTTTAGAGTCACCTAGGAGACACACTTCTGAGCATATCCATGACAGCATTTCCAAAGGAGTTTAACTGGTGACCCAACATGGATGTAGGTGGAGCCACCCTATGGGTTAGGATCATAACTGAATAAAATGGAGACAGTGAGCTGAGCACTAGCATCCATCTCTCTCTGTTTCTTGTCTGCGGATGCCTTGGGACCAGCTGCCTCGTGCTCACACTGTTATGCCTTCTCCCTCAATGATGGTGTGCCTTCAAACCCTAAAGCAGAGTAAGCCATTTTTTTTTCTTATAATACAGTGGTTAGGTGTTTTGTCACAGTGATGAGAATCGTAACCAGTGCGATTCCTTTGGATACTTGAAATCCATAGCCCATAAGTACATGGCTTCTGAAGATGTTACAGATCTTGCCTAAGGTTATGTAACTGGTCATTTGGGACCATTACTACAAGAAGCAAAAAAGACCATGTATAAGCAGCAGTGTTAAAACATACTGAAGGGCTAGAGAGATGGCTCAGTGTGTAAAGGAACTTCCCATACAAGCCCAGTGACATAAAGTGTAATTTTTGGAACCTATAGAAAGATAGAAAGAAAGAACCATCCCCCAAATCTGTAGAGTCATCTTGGCTCTACAGGTGTGTTTTGTACACACACACACACACACACACACACACATACACAACTACTGCTGCTACTACTACTACTACTACTACTACACACAAATACACAATAATGATACATTTTTAAAAGATACCAAAAAAGGAACAAAACTTTGTAGGATGAATGCTATCAGGGTATTCACAGAACTATAGAGATGGCTGAAAACCTGGTCTTTGATCTAATAGGCCAAGGGGAGTGGGTAAAAACAAAAATCTACAATTCATTTTTAAATCTCCACCCTTTGCTAGGTGTGGTGGTGCATAACTGTAGTCCCAGCATTCTGAAAGCTGAGGCAGGAGGAGTACCAAACTTCCCAATGTAGTAAGTTTCAGGTCAGCCTAGACTACACAGTAAAACCCCATTTCAAACTACAAACATCAAAATCGATCTCCTGCAGATTCTGTGCTCCAAGTTGAGACATGGCAACCCCAATGAAGTGGATCTATCCAGTCCTGCATAGAAAAGTGATTGTTTCTTTTTACACAGCAAGCCTTAGAAGCAGAGAATTTTCTGGATCATAGGAAGATGTGGAAGTAGGAGCAGTAGGGTGTGGCAGATGGCATGAAAGGTGTAATTTGTTGTAATAATGACTAAGGTATAAAAGAAATAAACCCAGCCTTCACCAAGATGGTCTATGTCTGTGAGAAGAAAGTGCTGGGAAGGCGTGAAGGGTCCACCAGCCAGTGTTTTGGCTCAAAGCTGTGGTGAAACCCTGCAGACGAGAGCAAGGCTTCAGAAAGACACATAAAGCTTTGGATGCTAAATAAAGCAATGCAAAATTATGACAAGCTAAGCATCCAAGTTACTCAAGGGCTACAGTGAAATCCAAGAAGACAAAATTAACAACCATAGCAAAACAGGGAACACATCAAACAGTTGGAAGGAGATAGGGTTTGGAATAAGTCTCTTTTGGATGTGTGGTAACTGTGGCAAAGCAAAACAAATTTGTTTAAGATCACAAAGGAGAGAGAATATAGTGCTAGGGCACTGGGGCATGGTATCCAAGAACTTGTGCAATATTGTTGAATTCAGATATTTTAAAATCTAATTGATTTTTAAAAAATATTTGGTAGGTGTGTCACTTGGCTTTCTGTCATTTTGCCAAAACCCC
>JADRCD010209235.1:0-33808 GCA_019843815.1 Montemys delectorum | reverse complement strand
TCTATCTATCTATCTATCTATCTATCTATCTATCTATCTATCTATCTTTCTATCTATTGCCTTGGATTGCTTGGACTACTTGGAAGGCATTTTTTTTTCACTTTTTAAAAATTTATTAGATATTTTCTTTATTTACATTTATTAAATTTCTCCTTTCCCAGTTTCTGCTCCAAATGTAGTCATTTTTAAAACTAGAGTTATTTGGTTCTCTGGAGTCTAACTTCTTGAGTTGTTTTTATATATTGTATATTATCCCTCTATCAGATGTAAGATTGTGAAAATCTTTTCCCAATCTGTTGGTTGCCTTTTTGTCATATTGACAGTGTCCTTTGGCTTGCAGAAGCTTTGCAATTTTATGAAGTACTATTTGTCAATTCTTGATCTTACAGCACAAGCCCCTAGTGATCTGTTTAAGAATTTTTTCCCCTGTGACCATATGATCGAGGCTATTCGCCACTTTCTCCTCTATAAGTTTCAGTGTATCTTGTTTATGTGGAGGTCCTTGATCCATTTAACATTGAGCTTTCCACAAGGAGATAAGAATGGGTTCATATGCATTCTTCTACATGTTGACCACCAGTTGAACCAGCACAATTTGTTGAAAATGCTGGTTTTTTTCTTCCATTGAAAGATTTTAGCTCCTTTGTCAAAGATCAAGTGACTGCATGTGTGTGAGTTCATTTCTGTGTCTTCAATTCTATTCCATTGATCTTCCTGCCTGTCTTTGTACCAATACAATGCAGTTTTTAATCACAATTGCTCTGAAATACAGCCTGAGCTCAGGGATGGTGATTTCTCCAGAAGTTCTTTTATTGTTGAGGATAGTTTTTGCTGTCCTGGGTTTTTCTCATTCTAAATGAATTTGTAAATTGCTCTATCTAACTCTTTGAAGAATTGAGTTGGAATTTTGATAGGGATTGAATTAAATCTGTAGATTACTTTTGGCAAAATGGCAATTTTTACTATATGAATCCTGCCAATCCATGTGCATGGGGCATCTTTACATCTTCTGAGATGTTCTTTGATTTCTTTGAGTTTTAGAACTTTGTGTCATACAGATCTTTCACTTGCTTATTTAGAGTCATACCAAGGTATTTTATATTATTTGTGACTACTGTTAAGGGTGTTATACAAGTAGTGATATTTTGAATTCTTCCTTTCTGATTTGTATCACCCTGACCTTTTTTTGTTGTCTAATTGCTGTAGCTAGAACTTCAAGTACTATGTTGAATATATATATAGAGAGAGTGGACAGTTTTGTCTAGTCACTGATTTTTGTAGGATTGTTTCAAGTTTCTCTCTATTCATTTTGATGTTGGCTCCTGGTTTACTGTATATTGCTTTTAGTATGTTTAGGTATGGTCCTTGAATTCCTGATCTTTCCAAGACTTTTAACACTAAGGGATGCTGAATTTTGTTAAATGCTTTTTTCAGTTTTATTGAAATTATCACATGGTCTTATTTCTTTTGGTTTGTACATATAGTGGACTATGTTGATGGATTTCTATATTTATCGAACTGTTCCTCCATCCCTTGGATGAAGCCCACTTGATCATGATGAATGATGGTTTTGATGTGTTCTTTGATATAGTTGGCAAGAATTTTATTAAGTATTTCTGCATCAGTGTTCACAAGGGAGGTTTTTCTAAAGTTCTCTTTCTTGTTTAGTCTTTGTGTTTTAGGTATAAGCACAATTGTGGTTTCATGGAATGAATTGGGTAGTGTACCTTCTGTTTCTATTTTGTAGAATAGTTTCAAGAGTATTGGTATTAGGTCTTCTTTAAAGGTCTGATACTGTTATTCACAGAACACATCTGGTCCTGGTTTGTTGTTGTTGTTGTTGTTGTTGTTGTTGTTGTTGTTGTTGTTAGGAGACTAGTAATAACTGCTTATATTTCCTTAGGAGTTGTGGGACTATTTAGATTGCTTATCTGAACCTGTTTTAACTTTGGCACCTTGTATTTGTCTAGATAATTGTCCATTTCATCCAGATTTTCCAATTTAATTGAGTATAAACTTTTGTACTATGATCTGATGGTTTTTTGAATTTCCAAGGTTTCTATTGTTATGACTCACTTTTCATTTCTGATTTTATTAATTTAGATATTGTCTCTGTACCCTCTGGTTAGTCTGGCTAAAGGTTTATCTATCTTATTTATCTTCTCAAAGAAGCAGATCCTGGTTCTGTTGGTTCTTTGTATAGTTATTTTTGTTTCTATTTGGTTGATTTCAGTCCTGAGTTTGATTATTTCCTGCCATCTACTTCTGTTGAGTGTATTTGCTTCTTTTTGTTCTAGAGCTTTCAAGTGTGCTGTCAAGCTACTAGTCTAAGCTCATTCCAGTTTCTTTTTTGGAGACACTTAGAGCTGTGAGTTTTCCTTTTACTTTCATTGTATCCCATAAGTTTTGGTATGATGTGTCTTCATTTTCATGAAATTCTAAAAAGTCTTTAATTTCTTTCTTTCATTCTTCCTTTACTAAGTTATCATTGAGTAGAGTGTTGTTTAGTTTCCATATGTATGTGTGTTTTCCATTGTTTTTGTTATAATTTAAGACCAGCTTTAGTCTCCAGTGATCTGATAGGATATGTGGGATTTTTTCAATTTTTTACATCTGTCAAGGCCCATTTTGTGGTAAATTCTGCACAAGATACTATGAGGTGCTGAGAAGAAAGTATATTCTTTTGCTTTAGGATGAATATTCTGTAAATATCTGTTAGATCCTGTAGTGGCTATTCCTGGTTGTCAACTTGACTACGTCTGAAATGAATTACAATCCAGAATTAGAAGGCTCACCTGTGGCCCTAATCTGGAGGCTGAGAGATACAAGTTTCTGACCTGAATCTTGGCATGGACACCTTGAGGAATAGTCGCTATGAATCCCATAGGATTAACATAGAAAGCTCTATGAGTTCAAGGTCATCCGGGGTTAAAGGTGTGGTGGCACACACCTTTAACCTGGGCCACACTTTTTGCTGAAGACCTATATAAGGACATTGGAAGAAGGAAGGTGCTTTCTGCTTCACCTGCTTGCCTTGTGGGACTGAGCAATTGCTGGATCCTTGGACTTCCATTCACAGCTGCTGCCGTGACTGTTGTTGGGAGTTGATTGTTGGGAGTTGGAGTACAAACTGTAAGTCATCAATAAATCCCTTTACTACATAGAGACTACCATAAGTTCTGTGACTCTAGAGAACCCTAACTAAGACAAATCCATTTGGTTCATAATTTCTGTGAGTTTCATTGTGTCTCTGTTTAGTTTCTGTTTCCATGATCTGTCCATTGCTGAGAGAGGGGTGCTGAAGTCTCCCACAATTACTGTGTGGGGTGGGATGTGTGTTTTGAGCTTTGGTAAAGTTTCTTTTATGAATGTGAATGCTCTTCTATTTGGAGCATAAATGTTCAGAATTGAGAGTTCATCTTGGAAGTTTTTTCCTTTCACCAGTAGGAAGTGTCCTTCCTTAACCTTTTTGATATCTTTTGATTGAAAGTTGATTTTATTTGATATTAGAATGGATTCTCCTGCTTGGGACCATTTTCTTGGAAGTTTGTATTCCAACCTTTTATTCTGAGGTAGTATCTGCCTTGATCACCGAGGTGAGTTTCCTATATTCAGCAAAATGCTGAGTCCTGTTTATGTATCAAGTCTATTAGTCTATGTCTTTTTATATGGGAATTGAGTTCATTGATGTTAAGAGATAGTAAGGAAAAGTGATGTTTTTTAACTCCATGTTATTTTTGTTGTTGAAGGTGGCATTATGTTTGCTTGCCTATTTTTTTTTTGCATTTGTTGAAAGATTACTTTGTTGCTTTATGGGATGTAGTTATTCTAATTGTGTTAGTGTTGTCCATATATTATCCTTTGTGGGGCTAGATTTGTTGAAAGATATTGTATTAATTGCATTTTGTCATGGAATACCTTGTTTCTCCAACTATGGTAATTGAGAGTTTTGCTGGGTATAGTAGTCTGGACTGGCATTTATGTTCTCCTAAGGTCTGTATGACATATGCCCAGGATCTTCTTGCTTTCATAGTCTCTGGTGAGAAGTCTGGTATAATTCTGATTGGTCTTCCTTTATATGTTATTTACCTTTTTCTGTTACTGCTTTTAATATTCTTTCTTTATTTAATGTGTTTGGTGTTTTGATTATTATGTGATGGAAGGAATTTCTTTTCTGATCCAGTCTACGTGGAATTCTGTAGGCTTCTTGTATGTTCTTGGGCATCACTTTCTTTAGGTTAGGGAAGTTTCTACTATAATTTTGTTGAAGATATTTACTTGCCTTTTAATTTGGGAATCTCTTCTATACCTATTATCCTTTGGTTTGGTCTTCTCATTGTTTCCTGAATATCCTGGATTCTTTGGGTTAGGAGCTTTTTGCATTTTGCATTTTCTTTCACTGTTGTGTCAATGTTTTCTAAAGTATCTTCTTACCCTGAGATTCTCTCTTCTATCTCTTAATTTCTGTTGGTGATGCTTATTTCTTTGACTCCTGGTCACCTTCCTAGGTTTTCTAATTTCAAGGATGTCTCCCTTTATGATTTCTTTCTTGTTTCTATTACCATTTTTACATCTTGGATAGTTTTACTCATTTCCTCACCAGTTTGATTGTGTTTTCCTCTAATTATTTTTAATTAGCTGTTTTCTTTATTTACATGTCATACATTATCTCCTTTCCCAGGTTCCCCTCCAAAAATAAAGTAAAATAAAATAAAATAAAATAAAATAAAATAAAATAACAAAAATAAAAACAAATCCCTGTTCCTTTCTGTCTCCCAATGCTCACCACCCCACACTCTCCTACTTACTGGCCCTGGCATTCCCCTACACTGGGGCATAGAACCTTCGCAGGAGAAGAACTTTTCATCCTTATGTGATATTATTCTCTTTTACCCTATGAATAAAAGACTTGCTCTGTCAACTGTGAGCTTTTCTACTGACTCCCTCATGTCCTTTCATTTAGCATATGTTAAAGATGGATTTTGATCTTCATAGAGACCTTGGTAAAAGCCAAAAAGGTATGCTGATTTCTACTGAGTTACAACAATTAAAGATAAAGATATAAAGCCCTGACAGTAGTGTACCTGTTAAGCTTTGGGGTGTGTCTCGCCCATGATGTAGCCAATTTTTCTCAGGAGAGAATTGTACTTCTCAGCTAAATTTGCTTATAGATGCTTGGCATAAGACTGCCTTTGATCACAACACATCTAACAGATTTACTGCAACCTAATTAATGGTGAGCACAGTGATTTCTAGTTTTGACTTATCCACTAATCTTAAGTTAAAGATATTCACACAGCATATCATGTAGATCAGTTATCCAAAAATGAGCAAATAGGAGTAATGATCTTGGACAATATTGATTGTGAACTTCAGGATATGTTTAATGCTTTAGAGCACGCCGTACTATTTATGGGAAATCAAATTCAGAATATTAAGATCAGATTTTCAGTGCAATTCCGTACACAATTCTGTTGATTTTGTTTAAGCCTTTGTAGTATAGTACCTGTAATCATGACTGGTCTAAAATTCAGTCTCATTTAAAGGTGGTTTGGATCAGTTTTAATTTGGCTTTGATACAGTTATCCTACATTATAAGCTCATGTGTTGCAGTATTTTCGCTGTCCAATCACATTAGGGCAGTGACAGGCATGTGATTGGAAAGGAATAGAGAAGTGGAGCTAGAAGTGGAGGAGTGAAAAGGGCAGAGAGCAAGAATGTAGGGGAAGTTGATCATCATGGAGGCAGAGGTAGATGACCATTGAGAGACTGCATGATTATAACAACCAGGCTAAGGTTTTTTACATGGTGACAATACTTGGGTCAAAATATTGTCTTTATCATTTGGCACTGAACTTTTTGTATTGACATCTTTGTTAATTGTGATCTTATTATTATATAAACCTGATTAGATAATTAAGCCTTAAGAATCATGCTTTACTGGATACTAGGCACTAGATACTAATTGTAGGGCTGTGAAATGCATTGTATATAAGTGAGATGTTGCTGGTAGCTGGGAGAAAATAGCAAGAGCCCACCAGGACACAGTATGGTGGCTGGATGGTACTAGCACTAGAACATGGTCTGGTGGGAGAGAGAATTTGTGGGGTGGATTCATTTTTAATATTTCCTGCAGCAATCATGTATTCTAGATTTAAGTACACTTCTGTTGAGCAAGTGTTTGTACTTTCAGCCCCTGATGTGTATGAGTTAATTTCTTCATTTTCCTGGATGACTTTGATGTTAACTGGAGGAATTGCAGTTTGTTTATTTTTCTTTTTGTTTTTATTTTCTTCTTCCAGTATGCATTGAGCACTTGAAGCACTCATGGTTACCATTTGCACTCTCAAATTAAAAACAAAAACAGGGCAGTTGCAGGGTCCAGCATGGCCATGGTAGGAAAGAATTGACATGATTCTCACAGTGGACAACAGTACATACTTCTCAAGTGTCAGTGGCTACTGAGGCATAAGGCTTGTTTGTATAATAATGTACATATTTGTATGTTATTTGTTAAAAGAATGTCTTCTCTATTAACATTAATGACTCCATGATAATCAGATACAGCACAAGTTCTGGAATTGAAGATGTTGCTAATGTCTCAGCAAAATTGTAAATGCTGGAATGTTCATGTGAGATCTTTAGATTCTGAAAAAGAACTCTAAAACATGAGTTCAAAAATACAAAATTTATCAACTATGCAAAGTATACTGATGCAATATGAATTTTATGAGGGCCTTTATTGAACTGAAAGAACAAAAGCAGCTAAATGAGCCAACGTGTCAGAAACCAATTTATGAAAAAGATTAAAAGGAAGTGTTGATCACAGGAGATCCAACAGAGCTAAGTTTTCATTTCATTCTTACAAAGATAGGATGATTCCAGAGTTCTATGTGACCCTGTGAAAGGCAGTCTTCAGGTGAAGTCCCAGCTGTGATAGACATGGTAATTTCCCGGCAGCATTCCACCTCTGCCTACCCAGCTAGCTTATTGTCTATTCTTAACAAAGGCATAAATATCTCTGAATTATTTTGCAATGTTAAAAGAAAATAAACTTGCTGTCACTTAAGGATTAAGGGGCTGGTTCTTGGATTACTGATTCATAGAAATACCAAAAGAGATTCTGGAGTAAATAACCAGACTGGTATGTAAAATACAAGACTGGGCTTATGATATGTAACAGATAAGGCACCAGAGAAATATTTTTAGAATAGCATGAAAGAACAGCTTGGAGAAGTGTCATGAGGTGGGGGGGGAACAGAGACAGTGACTGAGACATAAAGAAAGAGACAGAGAGAAAGACAGAGAGAAACTGGAAATGGAGATGAACCAGAAAAAGCAGAATAGAGAGAAAGCATTCTGAAAACAGTCTAGAACAGAACACAAGTTGTCAACTTGGACAAACATTTTGACTTGTAGTTATTTGTTTCACTGCTCAAAAATACCATCTCTTAGAACCACACTCTAAGCTGAGGTGAGTCCTTGGAATAGAATTGCTATAAAATAGTTCCATTGCTTACAAATAAGTCTCCCATTGTATTACCTGTTATGATCTAATGCAGGGGGTTGGCAATTTTTAACTGACAAATGAACTACGATGTTTTTCTCTCAAAAAACTCTGCTCCGAAATTATGGGACTGCAAAATTTAGATTCATATTTCAGGCCAAAGCCAATACCTGAAGGCATATATAGTTCATTTTGAATTCCATCGCAGCAGAGTTCTTAGAGAGCTCTTGAGATGTTAGCCTTTCCTACCACTATGATCTTCTGGAGAGCCACTAACTTCTATTGAAAGTTACATTGAGTAAATTTGTTCCCTCTAACATAGACATGCTCCTGATCTCAATGTCAGAGACATACAACATAGTCACCTTTTTCATGTCATAAAATTCCTGAAATTTAGTTACTGATATAGCTTGTTAATGTAAAGTTTAAAAAAAAATTCCATGTGGGGCAGTTCTGACAGCCAGAGTCTAATAGAGCAGAGCCACCTGGAACCCTGGAGACCTACTGAGCATCTGCCCAGAAGGGACGGAAGGCGTTCCGTGAATTGCTCCTGAGACCATGGCTCAGATTTCAGCCCAGACCCCTGACAGCTGCCTCTGCAGGAGATGTGTGCTCTATCAGGCAGACACTGCCTCAAACTCCCAGCATTCTAACTGGACCTTACACACAGTCATCTGACCACAAGCCAGGCATGCCATGCCCCATACAATAAAAGGGGTGGTTTGCCCCTCCTCTCTCTCTTGCTCCTCACTCGCTTACTCTTACCCCTCTCTCTCTAACTCTTACCCTCTTGCTCTCTCTCTTCTTTGCTCTTTGTTCTCTTCTCTTCTCCCTCCTCTCCTTTCCTTCTCTCTACTCAACTAGCATATCCCCCCTTCATATAATAAAATAACTCATTCATACATTGCCTCGTTTTTAATTAAGGCGCTGTGCATCAAACAGGCCAGCCCCGGGAGGAGAGAGAGAGAGAGGCCTGGGCCTCGGCACCAGGCCCCCTGCCACCAGAGAGAGATAGATCCACAGCAGGCCCCTCCACCCCTTTTGGAACTGTAATCCTACATCAGGAAATCTCACTACATAATATTTCCATATTTCAATATCTTTTCCAGGGGGCATCAATCAGGGAAGTGTTCATCTCTCAATATACAAGCATCTCATGGCCTTGGTCTTGAACCTTATCATTTCAAATTCTGTATCAACCCTAAAGATGTTAAGAAAGCCACTCAAAGTTTAGCCCCACATGATATTTCTGAACCAAATATGTAACAACGCGTGTAGTTGCTGCTAGGTCATCTTCATACTATCAGGTATTTGTAAAGTAGGGACTCTACCCAAATATATCATGTTTAAGAGTCTCCTAGAAACTGGTAATGAAATACTTCTTTTTTTTTCATATATCTTCTCTCTATAACCTGGATACCTAGAATTTTCTTTTTTTTTCAGATTTCTTTAAAAATCTAATAAAACCTTGCTAGATTTACTCTCAATAAGAATGAACATACTTTCTCTCTTACTTGGTTCTCCAAGCTGTCAAGGTATCTCTAATTTTCCATTATTTTTTTCCCTTCCAAATATTTGTGTATTTTTGAGCATGGTGTCCTCTTGCTCAACATTTTTTTTCCTCTATCCTGTGCTTCTTCAGCCATAAATGAAACTATCAGTCATTTATATATAATCTGTGTATACTTTTCTTCAGAATCAGACCTGTATGTTCCCAATGATTTTATATACATACAGGAACATGATGTTTATTGATAGGCTACTTTTTGGGATTGTAGATGTGTTTATTACTAGTGGTAGGAATAAGTGACATGCAGGAAAAGCTTAATTAACATTTAGAACATCAAGTCAAATTGATCATTTGTTAGGCTCATTTTCAGCACTCATAGTACAAAGCAGATGAGATTTACATCTCTAAAAGAAAAAAAAAGAGAAACTATTCTAAAATTTGCATATGGTACACTATTTCCATGTAACAGTATCAAATTCAGTCAAAGATATAACAAAACGGATAGTTGCCTATGTTTCCACATTAGACCAATAGTAGCAGTCATATACAAAGTGGTTTTGAATTGTTTGTCTAATTCTTAACATATATCTATACCAAAGGTCATGAAAAAAAATCTTGATATCACCTATTTAATCTGCTCATCTAGTTAATTCTCACTACTTAAGAAAACTATGCAGACAAATACAGATATTGCTGAACACATATAACACCTAATCCAAGGAATTCTCTTGGAAAGTAGAACTAACAGAAAAAGAGGATGGAGGAAAAAATCTCATGGCACGTTTTACTTTGTATGATTATGTCTTAAAAGTCAGAATCAACTTGTAATTCCAATTCCTGTATCTTTCACCAACCCTTTTTGTATAAAGTCATTTATTTTTAATATAATACTTTTTAAAATTCTTTGAGAACTTCATTAATGTACAAAAAGACAATGATTGTGTTTATCTTTAAATTCTTCCCACAAACTCTTCCAAGTTTCAAGGTATCCCTGATTGTATTCAAAGCCTGGTCATTTTTGTTTCTGGAACCCAGCAAATAAAGTCTATCTTACCAATATATTCATATGAACAGTGTCATTCACTATTTAAGGTCAACATAATTACAATATTCTAACACAATTTAACATATTATGAAGTAATCACTAAGGCTCAAATGTAAATACTTGAAAGGTAAAACATGGATCAAGATTATTTCAGTGATTATCCTGAAGAACAATGCAGAACAGACTGGGAAAATAAAGGGATTGTCACTCCACAATGCAAACTTCTGTTGAGTGCAGAGTACTAGAATATATAAATTATTGCTCTCAGCTGACAATAATCAGGGTCTTTCAAAACTTAGCATATAGAGTATAAACATTGTTATAAAGTTCGTTCTACTTTGCTACTATATATAACATAATAATATCAAATTGAAGATATCAATCAAATAAAAAGTTAAGGCTCTGGTCTGATACAACCAAACACCTTTGGACACTGTGATTGTTTTGTAAAACCTAAAACCTACATTCATAAAAATTGTGCCACACATAGAAAGATATGTTACTCTCTTCCTTTATTTACAAACCAAGAATATCACAGGTTGCTTATCAGTGAATATTTGAACAGTAAATAAAACAATTTGGGAAAAAAACAATACTTAGCCCTTCTTGGCTTTAGAAAGCGGGATACTGGATACAATTCCTATGTCTTCTGGTATCTTGCCCACAATCCAACTGCATAGCATTGCATACAGTGCTCTGCCCTTCATTCACAGCACTTTCACCAACTTCAGGTCATTAATGATTATGGAACCCCAGATTATCACCTCAGTGCTTGGAATCAACATAATCACCATAGAATAGTCATAAAATTAATTTAAGTCAACTCTGAAATTTTATCAGGCTACAAAATATTGAGAATTATAACAATTTATAACATTGAGTGTCATAAATAAACACACTTCAAAGAGATACATTGTTCTCATTTCCAAAAACTAGCTAACACTTTTGAATGTATAAAATAAAATAAGCATTTAAGAGGCAAAACCATTTTGATTTTTTCTTCCTTTATGTGTGCTTAGTTAATATGAACACAAAAGTGATATGCATCAGACCTGAGACTCCAGTTCCCAGTACCAATAGAGGTTCTGCTATTCATTCCTAGATGTTATTGTATCCCAAAGTCATTGCTAAGGTATCCAAAACTCCACTCACTAAACAACCTTCATTAAAATATAGTACATCATTTCCATGAAAATATTATATCTTACATTATTTTTCTATGATAATATGAAGTTGTTGTATAGAACATTTTCAATAGATACTAATATTAATAAAAGACATAAGTCCATATGTAGGTGTTAACTATCCTCGGGTGCAATTATATATATATTATTGGGAAGAAATTTGACTTGTATTTGAACATGGGCCACTTTGAAAAGATGACATTAATCAAAGTTCTAAGATAACGTTTAGCTCCCATCTTCATTTATCAATGGACAACGTCAATTAACCTATATTAATACCTATTAAAGAAATATAACATCCTAAAATTTTCAATTAACTAAGAATATACAGCTCACATTGTGTCACATGACACTCCATCTAAATGACAACTTCTCCACTTCTTTCCTTTACCACTTCAGTGCAACATATGGCTGAATTTAAATAGCACATCTTTAATTAATGTTTGCCTGGTCATACCATCTAAAATGATAAGTGAATTGTCAATGAAGATATCTTAATAAACTTAAATGCATTCAATATTAATACTAGTTTTGTTCTTGCTATTAGAAATTGAGAATGGAATAAGACTTCTCCATCCATTTTCAAGACTGAACATGAGTTTTCTGTTTTGGAGAAAAATACAGATCCCTGCATAGTTTTCCAGAGCTGCCTTCAGAACATTTATTCTCAATTTGCATTTTGATTTCTCCTATAGAATATGAAATGCATGTTACAGGAGAGTGGGCACATTTCAGGATTCACTATACTTCATACACAGATATTAGATACCAATTTGGGTAAATTTCTCATGCAGTCAATTTTGGGAAAATATAAATGATGGAAGCAAGTATATGCGGGGTTATGAAAAACAAGACTCTTATATTTAGTTTCTCACACATGCAAATGGTGGAGTGCCACAATTGAGTATAGAAGAATCAGGTTGTAATGATAATTTAAAATACAAAACATAAATAAAACAGAGAATAAAGAAAATCCATTGTTGGTGGGATTGCAAGCTGGTACAACCACTCTAGAAATCAGTTTGGCAGTTCCTCAGAAAATTGGACACAGTACTACCCAAGGACCACTCCTGGGCATATAACCAGAAGATGTTCCAATGTGTAATAAGTGCACATGCTCCACTATGTTCATAGTAGCTTTTTCTATAATAGCCAGAAGCTGGAAATTGCCCAGATGTCCCTCAGCAGAGGAATGGATACAGAAAATGTGGTACATTTACACAATGGAGTACTACTCAGCTATTAAAAACAGTGACTTCATGAAATTCTTAAGCAAATGGATGGAACTAGAAAAAATCATCATGAGTGAGGTAACCCAATCACAAAAGAAAACACATGGTATGCACTCATTGATAAGTGGATATAAGCCAAAAAATTCAGAATTCCCAATGTACAATTCACAGGCCAAATGAAGCTCAAGAAGAAGGAAGACCAAAGTGTGGGTTCTTCGGTCTTCCTTAGAAAGGCTAACAAAATACTCCTGGGAACAAATATGTAGACAAAGTATAGAGCAGAGACTGAAGGATACACCATCCAGAGTCTGCCCCACCTGGGGATTCATCCCATATACAGTTACCCAACCCAGACAGTATTGTTGATGCTAGGAAGTGCTTGCTGACAGGAGCCTGATGTAGCTGTTTCCTGAGAGGCTTGGCCAGTGCCTCTATTAATACAGAAGTAGAGGCTCACAGCATCCATTGAACTGAGCATAGGGTCCCCAATGAAGGAGCTAAAGAAAGGACCCAAGGAGCTGCAGGAGTTTGCAGCCCCATAGAAGGAACAACAAAGACTAAGCCACCAACTAAAGATTACACATAGAAGGACCCTTGGCTCCAGTTGTATATGTAGCAGAGGTTAGTTATGTTGGACATAAATGAGAAGAGACATCCTTGTTCCTGTGAAGGCTAAGTGCCCCAGTGTAGGGAAATGCCAGGACAGGGAAGTGGGAGTTTGTTGGTTGTTGAGCAGGGGGAGGGCAGATGGGATAAGAGGTTTTCAGAGGCAAAACCAGGAAAGGGGATAACATTTGAAATGTATAAAAAGAAAAATATCTAAATAAAAAAACTGAAAAAAGGAAACTCCATCCCTATCAGCATCCTCTTCTTGCATATTTAAGTTATCTCTGAGCACTTCTCTGGACCCTTTGTAGTGTGTCAAGCCTTGTGATGCCAGCACAGATAATCAGTTACATGTCAACAAGAACACTAGCCAACAACTTAACATTATATTTTAAAATGTCTTTTAATGTTTGGAACTAATTTAGTTCATTCCAGACTTATAATGTTCCTTTTGGATCCTGTGTACAAAACAAATTCTTATACTAAATATTTCCGGAAAAAAAATCATATACTTCAAAGATATGGCTTGATCTGTGCTCTATCAATCGCAGCCACAACCACATCCCAAGTAAATCAATAATTATGATTAAGTAAACAAGTGTCTTTGTAAATCAAATATAGTTTGAACAGAGCTAATCTTTGAACAACAATAGCAGCAGCAATAAGAAAATCCTTAAATCGATAAATTTAAAATCCTGTTTTCCTTAGACAAATATATATATGAACACATTAAAGTAAATTGTAATATCTCAAGAAAGTCAAACATTATGATTAAATGGTTTTCATTATATATTTTGTACTATAGCAACTTTCAAACAGCACCAACATAAATAAAACTCTTAAATTATTAAACCCAAAATTCTTAATTTCTTAGAGAAATGTATAATTGTCATGTAGGTAGAGATGTAAATACAATAAGGTAGTCAATGTATCCATGTTAAGATTAGATATTTACATAAAACACACATATATATGTATTGGTTAGGGATTTGGAGCTTATATAGACATAGCTATCACAGTGCTGAAGGAGTGGATTTCTACAGAAAAATCAAAGAATAAAATGTACCTTCAAGGCTTAGAAAAATTATATATTGCTTTGAGGTCCACCTGGTAAAATTGCACATGAGGTACAGAATCAGAGAAAACTAGAATGAGCTAGCAAAGGCAGTGCTCAATTGAGAGCAAAATGTGAATAAATAAGGCATGCCATGAAAAACAAATTCTGCCATTATCAACCTATTCCCTCCAGAAACACATGTACAAACAGGTGCGCACACATCAAAGAATTGCATTCAAATTTTCAAGTAAGCTTAGATTTTCAAAGCATGCTAGATCCTGATAGAAAATTAGTTTTGAGTATCTGAACTAAGAAAATAATACATGAACTGAAAATTAACAATATAGGCAATATGTAGTTATTGGATTAATTATTTACAAAGTCATAGACAATTTCAAGTATACTAAATTGTATACATGTTATCCTGTTTTATGACTTTTAAGCACAACTAATGGTATTGCTCCACATTTCATCTAATCAGTTTCATTCTTTGATTACCTCTGCTATGTTGATTTTTGTTTTAGGCCAATAGAAAGCCTTTATTAGCAATCTAACAACTACACTTGGTATTCTAAATTACAATACATTTTAAAAAATCATTATTTTAATTTATTAGTGTTCCACAGACACACATACAGAGTTCTTCATCCTATCTCCCTCCTCTTCACCTATGAGAGGTTGTTAACCCCTCTGGTCATTATCCTTCCTTGGAGCATCAAATCTTTACAAGATTAGGCAAATACTCACCCACTGAGAACCGACAAGAGATACATAATTTTCAGGAGCCTCAGACCAGGTACTATATTTTTTTTGATTGTTTAGCCTCTGGCTGCAACCAGGGTGCTGAATTAGTTGACATTGTATGACCTTCTTTGGGGTTTTCAATCCCATAAGCTCCTTCAATTCACCCCTAATTCTTCCACACTGGTCCCTAGTCTCAGGTCAATGTTTGGCTATAAGTATCTGCATCTGTCTCAGTCAGCTGCAGATAGACCCTCTCAGTTGACAGCCATGTTAGGCTCCTATCCGGAAGCAAAACAGTAATAGAATCAGGGTTTGATGCCCACTCATGGGATGGATCCTAAGTTGAGCAAGTCACTGGATGGCCTTTCTTTCCAACTCTGTTCCATTTTTGCCCCTGCATTTCTTTTAGAAAGGGTCACTTCTTGGACAAATGTATTGAATGTGGATTGTTGAACCCATTCTTCAATTGTTGACCCTGTCTCTACCAGCAGTGAACTCTTCAGGTTCCATGCATTGACTGTTGAGACTTTTTGATAAAGTCTCACCAATGAGTCCTGGTATCTTCTCACATCCAAAGTTTCTGTAAAATCCTAGAGATTCCCCCTATTCCACAACCTCAGCAGCAGCATATTTCCATTCAGTTGCCAGGCCCTCTGGGCATTTTTCTCCTGTCTCCCACCATACCTGAACCTGCCTCTCCTTCCCCACTTCCCCTAGCCAGATCCCTCCCTTCTTCTGCCTTCCATGATTATTTTGAACCATTTCAATGTAGGATTGAAATAACCTCACTTTGGCCTTCCTACTTACTAAAATTCTCATGGTCTAGAGGTTGTATCATAGTTTTCAGTAATTCAGTACAGGGCAATGTTATCTTCCTTAACTTATGGCACCACCACTATCATTGATACATGATACATAAATTCCCTTCTTCACTTCTATCTTTTAGTTTGATCCCTAAAACATAGCATTACCTGAGGTCTTTCCTTTCCTTGGGGGACTTGTAATATCATCAGAAACAATTTTCTTCTTATCTCTTTCATTTGGGACTTTCTCTTTTCGCTTTTTGCCTCCAATATCCTGTTCCATTTTTGCATCTGTATTCAGTTAAAATAAATGATATCAAAGGAAAGAAAATTCCCAAAATAAGACATACATCTGTTGACACTACACTCTCTTTTTAGTATTTTTGTCAAGTCAGATGAACTGCCACATTGGCCTGAGTTTTGCAATGAAGAATATTGTGTCAAAAAGTTATACTTATAAAAGTGTAGAGACTCAAATACTATTACTTTTCCTGAAAATAATAGATAATAATGCAATAGGTTGCAAATAAGGCTCTAAAAATATTGGTAATAAACATTTAAATTACTTTTGCCATTCTTCTCCTTATTACTCTCCTTAATGATATAATTTGATAAATGTTGTATTTATGCTCAGTGACACCAATGCCTGATTTCCATAAAATGAAAGTTCTCAAAAATTAAAAATATTCACGAACTTTAGAAAGTAAGTGACACAAGGTAATAGACAACACATATTGTCCACAGAAGGTATCTGTTTTAGGTGTAAATTCTTCAGTCTAATCTGTTCAAGAAATTACAATGTACAGAGTCTTTGTGCAGCTTTAAGAAAGCTTTAGAACTTGGTGCACATAATGGTTATAATACAGGAAATAAAAGCTAAACTGAAATATTTGTCTCAAAGAAAGAATATAGTTTCTGTATAGCAAAGAAATATGTAAGCTCTAGCATATATGGATATGCATAAATATATGCATATATGACAATATGTATGTATGTGTACATATATACATATATATTAGAGTACCGAACATATGTAGAATTCAAAACAATAAATTTATAAATAAAAATATTTGGAAAGTATAATGATTCAACAAGGATGCTCACATTAGGTAGCATTTCTATTTTGAAAATGTCAGTATCAAGAAAGTCAATGCTACTTAGTGGAAAATAAATTCCTAAAGACACAGAAAAAAGAGAGAATAAGAATTCTTTTATCACATTTATTTATTTAGTCACTTTGCATCCCAATATCAGCCCTTACTTCTGTAAGTACTTCCTACTTTAGTTCTGCCTCCATTATTCCATCCTTTTCTCTTTTGAGGAGGGAGAGGCCACTCTAGGTATGACCCCTTTGCTAAAATCCTAACATAATAGGTTGCTACAGGACTAGTAATATACTCTCCCATTGAGGCGTCTCTGAATTCTTTCCATCACCTCTGAGAGGGTAGTTATGCTAAGCCCCTCTCTGCAAGCATAACAGAGTATCATTTATAATATCAGGAATTGGTTTTTGCTCATGGGATGAGTCTCAATTTGGGCCAGTCATGGGTAAGCTATTTGCTCAAAATAAGTTTTCAGGTAGAAGGTTTTGTGGGGTAATTAATGTCTTCATCCTTCCCATAGGAGTCCTGCTTCTCAAAAGAAGGTGGATACTTCAATTTCCATGTCCTCTACTGAGGACAGACTCAGCTACAGTCACACACATAGAAATCTTAGTGCCTACCCCATTGTCACTTCCATTTATTCTCCTGGCCATCTCTCCACAGCTTTTACCAACCACTCTCATAGCAATTTCTCTCCCTCCATTTCCATCTTTAGACTATTTTCTCTCTCCTTCTGAATGAGATAAAACTATACTCACTTGAGAGCTCAGTGCTAATTAGCTTGTATGGGTCTGTAAGTTGTAATGTGGGTAACCTGCACATTGTGGGGGATATCCACTAATAAGTTAGCATATACCATGCATTTCTATTTGGATTTTGGTTACCTCACTCAGGATAATATTTTCTAGTTCCATCTATTTTTCTGCAAAATCCATGCTGCCCTTGTTTTTAATAGTTGTATTGAATTTCATTTTGTAAATGATTCACATTTTCTTTATCCATTCTAAGAATGAGGTACATGTATTTTTTGTGTAGTTTCTGGTTATTATTAAGATAGTTGTTTTCTATATTTGGAGCATCTTTCTCTCTGGTATGGTAAAACATTGTCTTATTTTTTTTAAATTGTTAGAAAGAGACACCATAACCAAGGCAACTATTATAAAGGACAACATTTAATTGGGGCTGGCTTATTGGTTCTGAGGTTCAGTTAGTTATCACCATGGTAGAAAGCTTGGCAGTATCTAGGCAGGCATACCACTGAAGGAGCTGAGATTTCCACATCTTGTTCCAAAGACAAAAAGGAGATGACTGTCCTCAAGACAGCTTGGAGGAGGGTATCAAAGCACACCACCTTGACACACTTCCTCAAACAATACTACACCTACTCCAATAGTACATAATTCCTAATAATGCAAATCACTTACTGGGTTGAGCATATTAAAACTACTACATTGCGATCTCTGGCCCTCATAGGCTTGGTCAAACACAGGAGTTTATAGGCTCCATACTCAGGCATACCACAATGCAATATATATTTAGTCTAACTTCAAAAGTCCCCAGAATCTACCATAATCTCGACAATGTTTAAGTCTAAAGTTGAAACTCTCTTCTGAGATTCATCTGATTGCTTAAATATAAACCCCTAAAAAATAAACAAACAAATGAAAAAGAGCAGATCACGTATCTACAACAGGACAGGGTATACATTACCATTCCAAAATAGCATATGAGAAAATCCTGAACAAATTCAAGGCAAACGTTAATATCTGCATCTCTTTGTCTGATGTCCAGCTCCTTTCTGCTTTGTTGATTGTAGCACAATTATTTCTGTTTGGCTGGTACTTCTTCCTTTTAACATTCTTCTTCAATATTTATCCCATATCTCTCACATCTTAAAAGTCTTGGCGTCCCCATAGTAAATTCAACATGACATCTTTTCCTCAGGTTTTGTCTTTTGATATGTATTATAATACTAAATATTGGCCCACAATACATGGGTACTCACAGGATGCACTTACAATGTGACCATTTTTCTCAATTTAAAACTGTAGGAAAAAAAAAGAGATGTTACAGGTGGGCAGATGTTACATAGGCATGGTTTGGGATTCCAGGGCTTGGAATTTTAGGAACATCAAGAGGAAGAGAGGGAAGGAGAGAGGACAGAAGACTATATGGGGTAAGATTCTTCAAAACACTGTCTTGAGAGCTGGCCAATTGGACACTTTCTGATATATTCTTCAATTTTTTTTTGTCAGAGACTTGAAGTTTTTGTCATACAGGATTATTAAAGTATTCTACCTATTTGATTGTATTTTCTGTTTTTTCTTTAGGAGACTTATTATTTTCCAATTAAAGGGCTTCTAACATCTTCTTATGATTAGATTTAAGGTCATTTTCTCATGATTCTGGTGTATTAGTACATTCAGTGCTTAATGTACTAGTATAGCTGGCTTTTGGTGGTGCCATTCTTCTATACCTTTTGTTGGTTTTGTTCTTCATCTGGCCTTTAGCCATCTAGTCATCCCTCCCATTAAAAGGCATGATAGTCTCTGGTTGCAACAGATCTCTGTGATTATAGGAAGAGCTGGTTTTCCCTGGTGGCAATAAGATCTGGTAGTTCCTGTTAGTAGCAAGTTTCTGGAGGTTCACGTTGATCTGGGTGTTCTAGCTGGCAATTGGCTTCGAAGGTTGTAGAAAGAGAGGATGGCTTCAGGCTTCTAGCTGGCCAAGGTAGTAGCAAGACTCAAGAGATGAAGCAGTTTGACCTAGAGAATGTAGTACCTGTCTAGAATTGCCCATATATGTATGGGATTGATGATGGAGTACAGAGGACACAGAGAAGACTTTGTAGCTTCTAGGCTTGCCAGGTAGGCCAGAAGATAGTGGATTGAGATTGGTGATCTCACTATGTTCTTACAGGTGGCAGCAAACCACCAGGAATCAAAGCTATTAGTCAGGAATAGATTTAAAAATTGAGGGATTGAGATGATTCAGTATCTATTATATGGACCCTAAAATTGATAGAAATGTGTACAATAGTTGGAAATTACTTTTGAAGAGTACTACTTCTTACAAATGTATCTTTTACATTACCATGCCTGCTGAGGCACACGCAAGTATGAATACACACACACACACACACACACACACACACACACACACACACACACTTACATTCTATGTGTTCTGAGGTTTGGTAATCTTAAAAACTTGCACAAAGTAGGGCAGTTGTGGCACACACCTTTAATCCCAGTGCTTGGGAAGCAAAGGCAGGTGGATTTCTGAGTTTGAGGCTAGCCTGGTCTACAGAGTAAGTTGCAGGAAAACTAGGGTTATGCAGAGAAACCCTGTTTCAAAAAACAAAAAAACAAAAAACAAAACAAAACAAAACAAAATTCAGAAAGCTTTACCTAGAACCCATCAAATTAAAAGGCAATATGAAATATTATGTTTAAAATATCTAGAGTCACAGGTGAGTACTGTGCAGTACTTACTGCATATGTATATTTGCTCATTATGGTTTTTGTGAGTTTTTTTCTTTTTCTTTATAACTTGGGAATCAAAGATATCTATGGCTGTGGCTTAGCTGTCTCTGATCATATGGTGCAGAGAGTCCAGAATTACTGTATGTATTTTAAATAAATCATCACTGTCTCACTGAGATAGATGTTTGTGTGGTCTGTGTGGTGACTCATAGACCCAAACAGAAAAAAAAAAAAGAAATTCAGTGTGCTTTGGAACTTGTTGAACATTTTATTAGCTGCAATTAGAAAACAAATATTGAAATTTTTCCCGAAAATGGCATTGACCAAAATCAAAGAGAGTAAGCACAAATACAGAGCACATATAGGGAGCCATACAAGAACTAGAAGGGAGAAACATTCCACTAGAATGGAGGGTTTTGTTTTCTGACATTACAGAGAATTTTTTCTTTTTCTGACATCAGATGAGAAAAAAGGTTATGTTAATGCTTTTTCTGCATCTCTTATCTAGGATGCTTTTGCACCAGCATCTAGCACACAAGGCTTTATTTTTAAAATTGAATATTTGAGATTAGGATAAAAACATTTGGTTTACAGGTTTACTTTTACTATCATCTGTCATGAACTGGGGGTTTTCTTTCGGGGGTCCCTTGTACCGTGGGACAATGGGTTCTGGCTAAGTGTGCATGGGATTCGGCTGTGACAAACAGACTTACACAAGCAGTGTATGATGAGTGTATTTTTTAAAAATGGCATGAGACTCTTACAATCATTGCAAAAGAGATATGAAAAATTTGGCAGCTCAGCAGTCAAGGTACATCTGAGGCCACCTGAAACACACTGAGTCTAAAAACAGCAACCATCTCCTCTGGACTGGTGCAGCACCCCCCAGGCTCTGAGCATGCTTGGGCCACATGGGCCCGGCCAGAGTCCTGGGGCCTGCGGACTGAGTCGAACTGCTCAATGCAGACTCCTCTATCTGGAATACTCACTGCTACACACACACTGTCTCTCATACACACACTTGGCTCAAGGTCCCGCTCATCCTAGGTAAAACCGCCCACTATGCTAATCTACTGGGCTAGTAGAGAAGTGTCTTTTGCTAATTTTTAGGAGTGGTTCAGCTGTAGTCCTCAACTGAGAATGAGGATTCTATTTGACCTTGTCCTGGGATAAGTCTCTGATTCTCTGAGCTTCAATGCTGTAGTCCCTTCTTTATTTCCCTAACAATGACAGAGGCAATGAGTCTGGGTGGGTAACATTCTTTATGGAACTTTCAGGCCAGGGTTTGGCTAGGAAGTTGGAACATTGGTAAAAGGTCAGAGAAAAATGTCTGATTTTTTCTCTAGCTGTCATATTTTGGTGGGCATCTAGCACTCGAGTTTGCAAGGACATATCTGGGCTACCTCTGAGTTAGGGGGTGCCAGGTGACAATGCGGGTGCAGGAGACTGGCTTTCTTTAGGCTTATGCCTCAGATCCTGCTGTCACACAAGGCCTGCATGGCAATCATATGTAGGGCACTTTTGTAGAAACAGGTTTTTTAAACTTATTTTATCGTGGAATATCTTGTTTTTCTTCATCAATAGTAATTGAAAGTTTTGCCAGGTATAGTAGTATGTGATGACAATTATTGTTTCTTAGATTCTGGGAAACATCTGCCCAAACTGTTTAGTATCCTAGAGTCTGTTGAGAAGTCAGGTAGAATTCTGATAGCCCTGCCTTTATAGGTTCCTTGGTCTTTGGCCTGTGAAGCTTTAAATATTCTTTTTTTTTTCCTGTACATTTAGTGTTTTGATTATGTTTATTGGTCCAATCTACTTCGTCTTCTGTAAGCTTCTTGAAAGCACACAGGCATATCTTTAATTTAAGTTAGGTTACTTTTTATCTATGATCTTGTTGGAAATGCTTTCCAAGACTTTCAGCTATGAAACTCTTTCTTCTATACCTACTATTCTTAGGTTTCTTTTGTTGTTGTTGGTAGATCGTGTTGGTGGTTTTTAGTGGTCCAAAAATCTTGGATGTTTTGTGTCTTAAATATTGTAAATATATCAGTTTCTTTAGTTGATATATTGGTTCTTATCTTCTATACCTGAGATTCTCTCTTCCATTAATCGAATTCTGTTGATGATACTTGTGTCTACAGTTGTTGTTGTTTTATGTCTTTTTTCTATGTTTAGGATGGCCTCAGTATGTGTTTCCTTTATTATCTCTAGTTCTCTTTACAGGTCTTGAACTATTTTATTGGGTTGCTTTATTTGGGTCTTGTTGATTTTGTTCTAATGCTCTCCTTCAGCCATTTACTTGTCCCTTGTGATGGCTAGACATTACTGGTGTAAGTGGAACATCTCTCTTCTGATGGATGTACTCCAGGTAACCTTTGAAAGCAGGTGATTGTCTCATGAGGGGTATAAGTTGGATGATTCGGGGTCTAGTAGGACTCTTTGATAAGGTAAAAAGAAGGCATGAAACCAATGATGGAGGTCAGGGGACAGCAGGAAGCTCACCTCTGCTGGCTTAACCTCTGGTGGAGCAGATGGGTAACAAATTGGTAAGGATAAACTACATTTTCCTTGAGACCATAAATTCTTCCAGAAATTATGGAAAGCTGTGGACTAAAAGGTGGTAGTCAGGGCAGAACAAACAAGTTCCCTTTGTTGACTGTGCTTGTGGTAGATGCAAGTGGCAGAAGAATGGCTCAGGGGAAGTCTAATTACCTGGATACAAAATTAACTAAAAACTCATAACCCTCTTTTATATAGATGACAAAATGACTGCGAAAAAAATTAAGAAATCAACAACATTTACAATGGCCACAAATAATATGGCATATAATGGAACTCTAATGCAGCAATTAAAAGAACTGTATGACAAGATTTTAAAGTCTTTGAGGAAAGAAAATGATGAAAATATCAAATGACTGATATGCCATCCATTTGAATAGATTAATCAGATAAACATATTAAAAATGGCCATATTTACAAAAGGAATGTATAGATTCAATTCAGTTGACTTCAAACACATTTTTAAACCGAACTTGAAAGAGTAATTCTTAACTACTTTGTTGTTGTTCTTTTTTTATTATTTATTTTTTATTAGATATTTTTATTTGCATTTCAAATGATATAACCTTTCCTGGTTTCCATCTGAAAAAATACCCTGTCCCTTACCCTCTCCCCCTGCTCACAAACTTACCCTCTCCCACTTCATAGCACTGTCATTCCCCTAAAATGGAGCATAGAACCTTCACAGGATTAAGGGCCTCTCCTCCCAAAAGGACGTGCATGGTATATACTCACTCATAAGTGGATATTAACCAGAACTCTGTTACAAGTAGTATGTTACATTTCACAGTCCCAAAGAAGGTAGAGAAGAAAGAAGGCCCAAGGGGGGAGCTTGAATCTCAGTGAGAAAGGAGAATAAAATAACCATAAGAGACAGATGAAGGGAAGGAACTTGTACAGAGTGGGGATGAGCAGGGGAATGGTGGGTTCAGGATCAGGTATGGGGAAGGACAGAAGAATTAAAGGCCAGGAAATGAATTGAAATCTCCAGCTGATAAGTGTGAGGAGGTTGGTGGCTTCTCCAGTAGAAAACAGAGACTTGGGATAAAGGAGGTGGGGTTAACCTTAGCTGTAACTCACTACATTTGGGGATATGAAACCTGAAAATGCCATCTCCTGTAATCAAACCACCCACGAAACTGTCAAAACAAAGTTTCTTCTGTCTACAAGAACTGCAGGCATGGGGAAATGGAACAAATTCTAAGGGAAAGCCTAAGAAGTAAGTGTCCAAAAGTGCCAAGTGAAAGGACCTAATCCTCACACTATTACTTATACACTGTTATATTTGCATGCAGGAGCAAATTGTCTTCTGAAAGGTTCTATACAGCAGCTGACTCAGACAGATATAGACAGTCATAGTCAAAAAGAGCATAAAGAATGATACTGTTATGGAAGAATAGCAGAAAGGAGTGCAGGACTGAAGCGAATAGGAACTCCTCAGGGAAATCAACATTGCCAACAAACCTGGAACCTTGGGATTCTCAGAGTCAGTAACAGCAACAAAAGTATAGCTGGACCTAGGGCTCCCTACATATATCTAGTAGATATGCAGCTTGGCCTTCATGTGGGTCCCAAACACCTGAGTGGGGATTATCCCAAACACTGTTGCCTGTAGTGGGATATGTTTTTCTAGCTGGGTTGCCTATCAGGCCTCAATTGGGGAGGGAGTGCCTAGACTTGCAGAGACTTGAAGGTACAGGACATGGTACACACTGGGGGTGCCCAGCAGCTCAGAAGAAAAGAGGAAGTGGGGATGGAGGAAAGATTGGGGGAGTGGGTTACCAGTAGGAGGCAGTTAAAGGAATTCCAAAGGAATAAATAAAAATAAATTAAATTAAAATATATTTCACACTCATGAAAGCTGTGGCCCCTTATAATCTTAAATACTTTATTGATTATATCTAAATATACTGCAAGATTCATGATTTTATTGTTTTGTTTTCTTTGTTTTAGGGTTTTTCTTTGTTTTTTTTGTTTTGTTTTGTTTGTTTTTTTCTTTTTTGTCCTTCCTTCCTTCCTTTCTTCCTTCCTGTCTTTCTTTCTTTCTTTCTTTCTTTCTTTCTTTCTTTCTTTCTTTCTTTCTTTCTTTCTTTCTTTTTTGTTATTTGTTTTTTAGACAGGGTTTCTCTGTGTAGCCCTGGCTGTATTGGATCTCATTCTGTAGACCAGGCTGGCCTTGAACTTTGAAATCCACCTGCCTCTGCCTCCCAATTGCTGGAAATAAAGGTGTATGCCACCATTGCCCAGAAATATTCATGATTTTGATGTAATTTTTAGTCATGATTCCAAGTGTTAATGATCTTGACTTTTGATTTAAATTGTTTCTAATAGTGACAATTTATAATTTCACAATTACTCAATGGCTAAGCAATATTTATACTATAATAGATCTCTGTACCATGTATCTCAGATAACTCAAATCAGCTTGATGATTTCATTCATGGGGATCAGGTAATGAAGTAAGCTTTTCCTAGTGGGAACATAATTAAAGTCAAGCATTAGAGAAGTTAATTGAGAGAGTACTCAAAACACTTCTACAAAGCACAGATCCCTATTGATGAAGTAACCTTATATCAACTTCCGAAATTTCTGGCACACAAGTGGCTCCTTTTGTAGATACTAATTCTCTGTAACTAGATTTTGGAAAACCTTAGACTACATAGAGCCTTCAAATCATTTTGTCTGTTTCCAGAAAATAGTTCATCAGTACACCGTTTGAACTCAAATCCCTCCAAAGAAATTGCACTATCTATTCCATATCTCAAAAATGAAAAATGCAATATTCTTACATTGCTGGAAACATATTATGCTAGAAAGTGATGAAATTTGAAAATCAAATTAATTGTTTTGAAAGTGCCACATTAGTATAATATGTGAGTTGTAAAAAAATCATCACTGATGTAGAAATGCAATTTTAGCAGAGGATTCTCTCAATATTCTTTATATGCATTACTTTTTACCAAACACAATATTCATAATCACCTTGGTTAGAGACATCACATTTCAAGAATATAAATCTTTATAAGACTTCCAGCTAGCCAGAAAGTACTCTTGCTACTCCTAAAGGAAAGTAAAAATGTAAAAATGCAATTAAAGGCAAGGAAGAAGCAAACTAATTGAAATTATATATAATAAAATAATGCAATATAACATTGTGATGATGATTCCCTTCATGCAACTCCTTTGAGAGAATCTCTATTTCCCCCAACAACTCAAGTCTAAATCCTTCATTACTCTCATTAAAAAGGACACTAAAAACCTAAATATTAAAACAAGTTAAAAGTTTTGGAAAAATTAGGATTGCAAGGCCCATATCTAAACATAGTAAAAGCTATATACAGCAAACCAGTACCCAACATCAAACTAAATGGAGAGAAACTTGAAGCAATCCCTCTAAAATCAGAGACTAGATAAGGATGCCCACTCTCTCCCTACCTATTCAATATAGTACTCAAAGTCCTAGCCAGAGCAATTAGACAACAAAAGGAGATCAAAGGGATACAAATTGGAAAAGAAGAAGTCAAAATATTACTATTTGTAAATTATATGAAAATATACTTAAGTGACTCCAAAAATTCCACCAGAGAACTCCTAAACCTGATAAACAATTTCAGCAAAGTAGCTGGATATAAAATAAATTCAAACAAATCAGTAGCCTTCCTCTACAAAAAGGATAAGCAGGCTGAAAAAGAAATTAGGGAAGCAAGACCCTTCACAATAGTCACAAATAATATAAAATACCTTGGTGTGACTCTAACTAAGCATTAAGTGATCTGTGTGACAAAAACTTCAAGTCTCTGAAGAAAGAAATTAAAGAACATCTCAGAAGATGGAAAGATCTCCCATGCTAATGGATCAGCAGGATTAATACAGTAAAAATGGCCATCTTGCTGAAAAAAATCTATAGATTCAATGCAATCACCATCAAAATTCCAACACAATTCTTCACAGACTTGTAAAACGAAATTTCCAAATTCATCTGGAATAACAAAAAACTTCAGATAGCAAAACTATTCTCAACATTAAAAGAACTTCTGGTGGAATCACCATCCCTGACCTCAAGCTGTACTATAGAGAACTTGTGATAAAACTGCATGGTATTGGTACAGTGACAGGCAGGTAGATGAATGGAGTAAAATTGCAGACCCAGAAATGAACTCACACACCTATGGTCACTTGATGTTTGACAAAGGAGTTAATACGATTTGAAACTGCCCTCAGTTTCACAAACGAGGTTCTCTCAGCCAGGAGGGAACAATGTACCTGAAATAAAGGATTTGAAATGCAAAGAGAAAATATGAAGCCAAGTTGTGTCCCAATCAAGGCTCCACTTTACTCAGAATAAACCAGGGTTTTTATAGTCACAGGAGAAACTGAAACCAAGTCTCTAGATTACACTACAAAGAAAGTTCAGGTGCCAAAGTCCCCAGGTTCAGAAGATCTTCAGGCGGCTGATGTGCTTAGACGGTGGGCTTGCTCAGGTGATGGGCATACTCAGACAGCTTCTTCAAAGACAAACCAACAGTCAACAGATAGCATCTGTCTTAGCTCCCGGGTGTTAGCCCCTAAGCAGAGGCTGCCAGTAGTCTGATGACTGAAGTGAAGAGGGAAAGTAACAAACATCCAGTGGAAAAAAGATCATATTCTCAACAATTGGTGCTGGCTCAACCGGTGGCTAGAAAGTAGAACAATCCAAATTGATCCATTATTACATCCTAGTACAAAGGTCGAGTTCAAGTGGATCAAGGACCTCCACATAAAACCAGATACACTGAAACTAATAGAAAAGAAAATAGGGAAGAGCCTCGAGCACATGGACACAGGGGAGAATTTCCAGAACAGAACACCAATAGCTTATGCTCTAAGATCAAGAATTGACAAATAGAACCTCATAAAATTGCAAAGCTTCTGTAAGTCAAAGGACACTGTCAATAGGCCAAATTGCAACCAACAAATTTGGAAAAGATCGTTACCTATCCTACATCCAATAGAGGACTAATACCAATCTATACAAAGAACTCAAGAAGTTAGACTTCAGAGAAACAAATAACCTTATTAAAAATGGGGTACAGATCTAAACAAAGAATTCTCAACACAGGAATACCAAATGGCTGAAAAGCACCTAAAGAAATATTCCACATCCTTAGTCATCAGGAAAATGCAAATCAAAAAACCCTGAGATTATACCTCACACCTGTCAGAATGGCTAAGATCAAAAACTCAGGTGACAGCAGATGCTGCTGAGGATGTGAAGAAAGATGTACACTTATCCATTGCTGGTAGTTTTACAAGCTGGGACAACCCCACTGAAATCGGTTTGGTGGTTCCTCAGGAAACTGGATGTAGTATTACCTGAGGACCCAGCTATACCACTCCTGGGCGTATACCCAGAAGATGCACCAATGTGTAATAAGAACACACCCACCGCTATGTTCTTAGCGGAACATATAATATATATATAATATTTATAATAGTCAGAAATTGTAAACAACCCAGATGTCCCTCAACAGAGGAATGGATACAGAAAATGTGGTACATTTACACAATGGAATATTATTCAACTATTAAAAACAATGAATTCATGAAATTCTTAGGCAAATGGATGGAACTAGAAAATATCATCCTGAGTGAGGTAACCCAATCTCAAAAGATCACACATGTTATGCACTCACTCATAAGTGGATAGTAGCCCAGAAGCTCAGAATACCCAAGACACAATTCACAAACAACATGAAACTCAAGAAGAAGGAATATCAAACTGGATATTTGGTCCTTCTTAGAAGTGGGAACAAAATATGCATGGAAGGAGTTACAGAGAAAAATTGTGGAGCAGAGACAGAATGAATGACTATCCAGAGACTGCCCCACCTGGGGATCCATTTCATATACAATCACCAATCCCAGACACTATTATGAATGCCAATAAGTGCTTGATTACAGGATCCTGATATAGCTGCCACCTAAGAGGCTCTACCCGTGCCTGACAAATACAGAGGTGGATGCTTGCAGCCAACCATTGGACTGAGCCCAGTGTCCCCATTGGAGGAGCTAGAGAAAGGACTCAAGGAGCTAAAGGGTTTGCAGCTCCATACGAGGAACAACAATATTTACTAACCAGTACCCCAAGAGCTCCCAGGGTCTAAATCACCAACTAAAGAGTATACATGGTGGGACTCATGGCTCTAGCTGCACATGTAGCAATGGATGGCCTTGTCATTCATCAATGGGAGGATAGGCCCTTGGTCCTGTGAAGACTCTACATTCCAGTGTAGGGGAATGCTAGGGCCAGGAAGCAGGATGGGTGGGTAGGTGAGCAGGGGGTAGGAAGGGATATGAGGTATTCAGAGGGGAAACCAAAAAAGGTGATAACATTTGAAAATATCTAATACTAAAACAGAAAATGAAAGAATAGAAAATAAAATGAAATAATTTAAAACAAAAGACACAATGAAAATAGTAACCATCAAATGATCAGTAAAAATAGCCAAAGAAAAAGTAAAAGACATATACATACATAGACAAAGAGTCAAACATATTCTTAGACACAGAAATTTTATAGAAACCCAAGCCAGGAATTTTAATAAATAACCACATACAGACAAACATTATGAAACAAAAATACTACACAAATGGCACAAAATTAGCTTTGTGTTGGTCATTTAATTCTGGAAATGACATGAATGTAAGTGTGTTTTTATAAAGCATGAAGGTATTTGGAATAAAGTAATTTTTCCTTTGTGAATAATGGTCAGTAGAAGATATATCCTCAGTTAATGAAGAAGTGGACATTTGTTTGTATCTACTTACTGTATTAGAACTGTATGTTCAATTGGATTAAGCTAAAAGAGTATGCGTACATGTGGTGTCAGTATCTGTGAGAACATACTTACAAAATATTTTTGATGTCATTGTTGGAATTCAAATTTTGTTTGTTCAAATCATTGAAGGAATCCACCTGGAGAATATGAACTATTTGTGTAGGAATATAGCTTCTAATAACCCTTCTTACTAAGGCCTTTTTATATAACATAAAGCACTACCACATAAAACACTGATTATATTTCAGTGTATTATGTTTTCTTACTAAATTTTTGTTTTCACAGTTTAAGATGAACAAACTGATTTGAAACAAAGTTCAACAGGAAATATGCTCCCTGCTTACTTTCCATACCATTTTTGAAAACCAAAATTTAGAATTCCTTGTCATTGAGAAAATGAAAATAGGACTAAATGTCATAATAAAGGGAAAATAAATCATGAGAATTAATAGCAATATTATATTTGTTTGGCACTGTTGTGATATTCAGCACTACATATTCTAGTTCTGTATATAGATTTACTGCAACTATCTCCATTCCAATACATCCAACAACTCCATGTCCTTGTTGATCACACAAACCAGAATAATTCTTGACTCTTAAGAGGTAACACCTCAGTCAGGCTGTGCATTTCCATCAAGGAATTGTACAAGATATTGATGAAAAACAACACACACGCAGAGCAGAATTGCTAAATCTCATTTATTCCTTACTTTCTGATTCATAAAATATTGAAATTTATTTATATCTTTCTTTTGAAGAAATGAAAATGCAAGTTTATATCACAACTCAAGTTTGAAATCATATTGCTACTTTGGACAGTATTCCATTTGGTTGAATAGCTGAGTCACCTGGAACACACCTGAGATTCTAGGATTCAGTGGAAGCAGGGATCCTGATGTGCATGCCATTGCCCCCTGTTCCATATTTCCATTCACTGAATGAACTCCACAAAGTCATAAACTTTCAAGATGTTCATGTACATTGAAAAAGACATCTTTCAAAATATTTTGTGTTACCACCAGACATGTTTAATAAACTTAATAAATCAAAAATTCTATGTGACCATACTGTTGGTGAAGATATTGTTGCATCCTTGAACTTTGAATCACATCACAATGCATATTTGACTTTATCATGTATTACTGTCAAATATCATTCAGAAATTTCAGTACTAATACTAATTCTAATCTTTTGTTCTCAACAGTAAAAAAACCACACAACATAGAGACTCTTACTGTCAGAGCAAGGGGGATGGTTAAAAGTGTATATAATTATCTAGAGTAAATTTAACTATTAAGAACATTGATTTATTTTTCAGAGTACCCAGATAACAAACATGGTGACTCTTAAGCAATTGTAACACCAGTTGCACGGGATTCTACAACTTTTCTTCCTTCAAGGAGAATTGTCTCGAAGTTATGGACATGAATACATGCCAGTAAAATAGGAACTAATATTTTTGACAATATGAAACAACAGTGAAAGTTTTATCTACTTCCATCTGTAGTTGTCACTGTGAAAATACAAACCTGAGCCAATGCTGACTACCATATAGCTCCCTCTTCTTCCTTCACCATACTTGTGAAAGTGGTTTCTCATATTATCTAGCTATCTCTTATCACATATTTGCTGGGTTATTTGCAAAAGGTAAGATGATTTTTTTTAAGTGAAGGTTTATCATTAATCTTAACATAAATTATGTATTTAGGCAATATAAATATCAACATCTACACCACAGACATTTGATATTCTGTATCTTTTTGTCAATCTTTAGCATGTTTTATGTAACAAACTCAATGTGAAGCATGAATCTCATGAATAACTTTAATGTTATCTTTCTTTCCTTCACCATTTACAAGCCATAAAACCATGTCTTGCCCACAAAATAAAGTCGAATATTACAGGGGAAATAATTAATTCTAAAGTATAACTTTCAGACAGTCCTGTGAATGAAGAATAAAGAAAATCCCATCTGTATTATATAAATGATATAGGAAACTCTGTTGGTTACATTATGATGTGAGTTCAGGTATACTACCTCCCACAGCAGGCAAAGATCTTTTTACTCTGTGCTGTGTGACAAAATGTAAAGTGTCCATTAGGCCCATTAATCTCAAAACAGTTTATCAGTAACACACTTGGATTCCCCAGATTTGTGTTAATGAGATTGGTAATTTCTAGGAATGAAGTATTTTCAGGAAACTGCTCACTTATCAAATTGATAAGATGCAAGCCCCATCAGCACAAGGGTACTAGTGTATACATATACTAGTGTATATCTATTTCATTTCATTTTCCAACCAAATATTTTTTACTGATATACACTTTTATTCATGGATTTTGTGTTAATTAGGATTACTAATACTCTGAGGAAATACAATATTGAAAAAAATACTTGTGAAAGAAAAATTTATTTGTCTTACATAACTGGAAACTGAAGACAGGATATTATGCAGAAGCCAGGGAAAAGTGCTTCTCACTTCCTTCCTTTTATGTCTTTACTCACCCAGGTTCTTGTTATAACAAAGAATCAGCACGGGGCAGGTGAAACAAATCAAAATTTTATGGGCCCTTTCCCATCAAATACTATTATATGAAAAATCCATATAAGCTCATTTATAAACTGCTCTAATGAGAGCATTTTTTAAAATTGAGGTTCCCTATTATTGGATGACCCTAGTTTGTGTCAAACTGGTATAAAGCAGTGATCACAGATCATTGGTACCTTTCTGAATATTGATGTCACTAGAACCATTAGCTTGCCCACAGGCCTGAGGTTATTTTCTCTTCAGGCTGTTTTGACTTATAATAGTATTATCAGTATCCAAAAGGTTTTATATCAGTAATAACTAATTTACTACTAAATTAGTAATAGTAATTGCTCAATTTACAGAACACATTCAATGAATCTTGCATTTAGTGTAAATTATAAATAGATTTTATAATCTATTATAACACTGAGGAACACCCCATCCTATCTCCATCTAGCATATAAAGCTTAAGATAAAGGATAAAGCAAACACATTACCTACGTTAATAGTATCAAGACCAATTTTTCATGAAGAAAGACAAGGAAATCGTCATCAATAAGTTAATAGTCAAAAAAAATGTGGCACTTCATAACATTACAAGACTTACTAATCATAGTGAAATTCATCTCAGAATTTCTTGATTTTGACTTGATTTCTAATTATAATTTCAAATGTTTCTTATTTTTCATGTTGTATTAAAGTGTATTTAACAATCATGATTTTTCAGTGAAAACTCACTCAATAGCAAAACAATTTTTCTTATTACAAAGGGTTACTAGATTACTAAAGCCACTGCCACTGTTTTTTTTTCTCAGAAAAGTCAAGCAAGCTTAATACTTTCATGGGATTCTGGGAAAATGCAAGGGGCTTGTAGTTAGAAATAAGAATATGAATAGAGAAAAAGAAGAATGAGATTAATTAGAATATTATTCAAATGTATTTCTGGAATGGCCAAGTTCATATTAAAGTAGTTGTACCGTATTGACTCTTGAAATACAAGACACACCAGTAGGTCATTAAATCTTATTGATATCACAAAAGACATTTATCCTTAAAGATAAAATTAAAATATTAAAGATTAATTTTGCTTTATCAATATAGAGAATTGCTCGTAAGTAGGTACTGATACACAGTTGCTAGATCATGGCAAACCCTAGACTACATAGAATTCTCAAAATTTCTCCTCAATTTCCAGAGGATTGACAATCACTACAGTCATTGCTACAATATGGATATGAAACTGAATCTCTCCAAAGAAGTTACTTTCTAATCCATATCTCAAACTGGAAAAAAATCAGTTTTCTCACATTGGTGGAAAATTACTAGGCTTAAAAATATGAAATTATGAAATTTAATTAAAATTATTTGAAAGTCATTTAAGTAGAATATGTCAGTTAAGGATAACACTGGTGACTTACACGTGTGACTTAAGGACTTAAGGATTCAATTTCAGCAGAAAACTCCCTCAGTAAGCCTTCTGAAAATTCCTTTTACCCAAAATCCATTTTCAGATAAACTAGGCCAAGCATATCAGATACAACTCATATATATACATATATATATATATACACATGTGTATATATATATGTGTGTGTATATACATATATATACACATATATAT